>WAAD01008452.1:3177-15733 GCA_013389945.1 Fregata magnificens
GGGGACTATTTGAAAAAAAAATTCTTTGAAATAAATAAAAAAAATTACTCTATGCTTCAAGAATGAGCTGCTAGTGAGAAGGAAACATTCTCCAGATTCAGCTTTCTTGTGTTGGTACACATTGAATGGCAAACTGTGCTTCATAAAAAAGCATATTGTAATCCTTGCTTTGGTAAGGATTTAGACTTCAGTTGTGCAGTGGTATCTCCTGTTACGGATCCTGTACCATGATGGAGTCCCACCAATGTCAAAGAACTGTGCAAGAGAATCTCCACACAGAATGAAATTTTATAATTTTTCATTAATTTTAACCTTAAATTTACAAATTCCATTCTATTCAGAAGAAGTAAGACTCCTTCACAAGTTGGCCCAGCACATATTCTGCAAAACAACAATGCGACTTCAGGAAGGGTGCAGTTGCTCTAATGATTGTGGTTATCTGAATCTAACTAAGAATCAGCCAAATATCTCCAAGCAAAAAATTACATTAAGCATTATTTTGTGATCTAACCATTGTAACAAATAGGAGTAAAAATGGCAGGGAGGTCAGTTATGGCAATAACTGAATTTTGGACAAAATAGTAACGTTGGTAAAAACAAGGCAGGTGTAATTAGATATATGTTCAGAATATACAGCAGTGCAGTGGGGGACAAATATGCATTAATTCTCTCCTTCAACGGACTGTGACCATTGGAATGGATGATGGCTAAGAAACAATTTTCTTCTGTGTTATTGTAGTTCCTTTATGCAACTTACATTGCCCCTTCTGCCACTATGGACATTGGACTTCATCAGAGTAAGAAAAACGTGATTTATCAGAAAATTGACCCAGCTTTTGAGGATCTTTTTGACNAGGAAGGGAGAAGTATTACCGGATGTTTTGCTCACCCACTCCTTTCTACGCTGATGCGTGGAGTAGCCTCAACTTCCTGTGGAGAGCAGACTTCCCATCTGAAAGGAAGGTGCAGGCTTCATAGACCTCTTGGTCTGTGAATTAGGGAGGAATGCATCTTGCTATGGCAAAATTTCTCTTTGCACTCAGGAAGTGTTAGGTTTCTGCAATCTTACTGTTGATCAAAAGTAATTTTCTTATGATGAATTGCCCACAAGCCTTCTATGTTTTTAATGATAAACACAAAATAAGCTGTGTTTCTAGAGTGTCGGTACAGTGACGCTAGGTCCATATTAATTGTATCAGGTATTTCTTGGTGTTTAGAATTGAAGTGCGGCTGCTGCTTAGCATAAGAGGAGATGTGATATGGTGATCCAGCTGTATTTTCCCCAAACACTTTTTAGATAGCTGTCCTGCTCTGTAAGGGCTAACTGTGCCCTGCAGGCTTCCTGAAGTAGGTGGTTCAGTGGTGTACCCAGTTCTAACCCCAGAAAGCCTCTGAAGGTTTGAATTGAGCCGGCTCATGCAGGTCAGAGGAGATGGCTGCAATCCTGACTCTGCTTTTGACAAATAAGAACAAGAAATGGTGGAGGCAGTGGTGGATGCTGTGGCTGTCTGCTCTTTGTAAACTTACATACAAGCTACGAGTTGTAGGTCAAACTTCTAATTCCAAGTCTTTAACACCTCTCTCTTGGATATGGAAGGAGAAACTTACAATGGAGAATCAGGAGTTTGAGGGCAGGAAGTTAGTTCTTGTTCCTGTTTTTCTCCACTGTGACCTTAGATGAAGCATCCCCATTTTTACAGGAAATAGCATCACTTACTGCTGATACTTCTGTCAGCATGTAATGAGAACATGCATGCATTGCCCCTTGTAAAACATTTTGAAATGCTTTTGTGGAAGTTTTGTAGTACAGTGTATTTTTGTTACTATATCATGCATGCATGTATGAACAACTGGGAGAACAGATACCTAAAATCAAACTTCAGAATGGTCTTCTAAGCCTATTAGGTGGTGGCCAGTATTAAACATTCAAGAATAGAGTATAAGAACAGGAAAAAGCCATACAGCAGTATTGCCAGCTTCAGCACTTTGCAACTGAGGAGGTTCATGAAGGAGAGGTCTTATCCACATTTTTGTGTTTAATAGTCTTTGATGAGTTTTTTTTTTCCCCATGGGCTTATGTAAATGTGTCTTGAGTGATTTTATATCTTCAGCCTCACTGTAGCAGTGGGTTCCATGGTTTAATCATGCAATAGGAGAAAAAAATGCTTATCTTGGTTTGTTTGCAAACCCCTCCCTGACAATTTCACCCGGTGTCCTAGTTTTGTATGTCATGAGGAACGGTGAACAATTGTTATCTTGTCATATTTTCAATGCTGTTATGCTTTTACATGTTTCTGTTGTATTCCACTTCAATTACATCTCTTTGAAACTCAAGAATCCTAGACTATCTGACCTCTCCTCTTACAGAAGGCGTTCCATACCTTTGTTACACTTATCACCCCCATCTGTATCTGTTATTTTATATTCTTTTGATGAGATGCAAGCATTACTCAAGACCTGGATGCACTAAGGATTATCCAGTGGCAGAATCATGTTTTCTGTTTTGCTCTTTGTTCCTTTCCTAATCGTTCCTATGATTCTAATTGCCTTTTGACTCCTGGTGAACTTTGAGTGGATGTGCAAAATGTAAGCTAATAGCAATGATTCCAAGATCTCTTTACTAAGTAATAACAGCTAATGGAAAGCCCTGATTTGGAGTTCACTGGAATGACTTAATGTTTATTGTCATTGAATTCAGCTGCCCTTTTATCATGCAGATGCTAAAGTGTCCTGAAATCCTGCAGCTCTTCACAGTCAATTTCATTTTTTGCTCTGTGGAATCATTTTGCAAACTTTGTTTTCTCCTCACTCACCTCCTTTTCCAGATAATTTCTGAATGTTTAAAAAAAACAACCTCAGCGCAGATCCCTGTGAGACTCCAATAGGAACCCCACCCCATAATGAAAGTTATTTATTTCTTTATTTTTTATTTTCTACCTTCTAATTAATTCACAAGGGGGCCTTCCCTCTCATCCTATGATAACTTAACTTCCTTAAGAAACTTTGAAAGTTTGAACATTGAAAAAAACTAAAATGAAATATACTAATCCAAACACATCTGCAAAATATTCTCTTCGCTTTTCAGCATCTTTTCTAAGCTTTCGGATAAATTATTTTTTCTAAGCTATTTTTTCTAAGCTATTTCAGCTATAATTGTTTATGACCTGCAGAACACCATGTAACTGATCGATGCTTTCATTAATATGAAATTTTATTTACTTTCTACCAGACTAGTTTTACAGTCTTTTGTAAATGTGTATTTTCCATGTGTATTATCAATACTAGTTGTCTGGTATCTATTGCCAGTCCTCACTGAGTCAAGTCATCGACTCAGCCGAGTACTATTATACACCATTTTTGTATAAAAAGGACTCTGCTTTTGAGCACTCTCTGAATATAGTGTTTTCACTGCTTCTAGCAATGGAAGAATTCCTCCAAAGTAAGAATTGAAAATATAAACTTTTGCTTTAATTTAAGTTAATGCGTGTGTCAGTTTATACTTGAGTTAACCAAGGGATAATCTATTGCCCTTTCAGTTTAGATGATGCTTTGCTTTGCAAGTGTAGTTACATGCAGAATTCTCAGTGCCCTAAGAACACAAACATCTTAATCAGAGGACGAAAAACCAGAAATAAATCCTTCTGAGTGCACAATACGTGCGTTTGTGAAGAGTTATAATACATAGACATAAAACGACCTGTTCTAGGAGGCACTAGAGTCTCTTTGTACTAGGCGCAGGCTGTTGCTTAGGCACACTCCTTCCCAGCACAAAGACAAGGTCTGCTTTGTATTTTGTTCAGTCCCTGGCTCTACTCTTCCCCTTTGTTCTACCATACAGCAGGACATATTTGGCCCATAATGAAACAAGATATTTTATCAAGAATTAGGTGAGTCCAAAATTGTTTATTTGGGACATGGTCAGTATGTATCTACATTTTTATCTTTAAACGAAACATGAAAACAGGAGGGTTCCTTTTATTGTTGACTCTCATCCTGCCTCTATCTGCTTTCTGTTTAAACTTTATGAAAAATGTTCTGAATTATTTTCCTATTTACTTTTAAACTATGTTTTCTTTTAAAGGAAAGAATACCCAAAAGCACTTTATAACAGTGGAATAGAGTTACACTGAGCCTGAAGGCATTCAGATAACACAGTGATTAGTGTGGTATTCACATTTACACAAAAGCATAATGAATATTAATCTAAAAACTCCTTTCTGTCTCTTGCACATAAACTCTTGTATAAGACCACAGCTTTCTAATCTTTGCAATGGGCGTGCTAATCAGTATAACACATTGGCTCAATTTTGCTAAATATCCTAAAACCTGCATTTGAATGGTTTAGTCAGCCGAGAGGGTCACCAAACTATTCTTTATGCAGTTACCGATTGTTTGCATATAACATGGAGAACTGCTCTAGTTATGTACAAAAGGCTTCTAACTAAATTTAAAAATGCCAATACTTCTTGAGTTCTAATCATGCACAATTTATTATTTTAAGGCATTACCTGATATAAAACTAAGGAAGGGGACAAGACTGAAAGTCTGAAAGCTTTCATTGTCATTGTTTAGAAATTATGGCATCTTTCTTGTCTTAAATTTCCATTTCTGGACATCTGTGGCACTCTATCTTTTCAACATTTCCCACTGAGAGTCATAGTTTTAAGACCTTTTTTTCTGCTTCTCAGTGGCACTTTGACATACAATTTGCTGGTATAGGCAATCAGGTAAGTCTGACACAATATACACAATATAATATATACACAATATAATTTAGCAATTTTTTAAACACAAATTTCTTTTCTTAAAGATATAGTTAGGTTATTTAGTGGTGTTCTGTAGAAATCTACATGTGATCCTACACATCTGAAAATTTTGTTCTACCAGAGCTTTTAATTGAATTGTTTGTCACAAGGATGTGACTTCTAGTGTCTTCCAAACATCAGTCTCATTACTGGCAAACGTATTCTTTTCTATTCACTGTCACTGGCATTGTGCCTGTCCAGTTCTCCATCTTTCTATAATGTGTACTGTAGGGATGACATAAGATATTATTTTTATTAGGTGGAGTTGGTGGAAGAAACTCGACAGCTGGACTCCGTGTACTTTAGAAAGCTCCAGGCTTTGCATCAAGAGAGTGGTTCCAAGAAGGATGAGGTAAGACAAGTACCTACTAACAAAAACAAACTCTTTCTATCAGAGAGGGTTAACACTTTGAGTATCAGCAATGAAAGACTGACTACATGCCAGTTTGGAGAAGCATGTAGTCCGATTTCTACCATTCATTTTGGGGAATGATTGGCAGCCATTGTGTTAATTACAAATACAGGTCTTCTGTCAGTTACATCAACATCAGACCACTGTGTGATTGGAGTCGATGAGCCAGTTTCCGCTAAAGTCTGTGGAATGTATTTTGGGCCCTTAATCTTGAGTAAATACCTCAATTTTGAGTAAATTAAAGGTATATATTTGTTTATTTGATTATGGAACCTGCACACACTGGTATGTTTAAAGCAAACATAAAACTAAAGCTGATTAAGAGATGGAGCCATAACTCAATTTATTTTCTCAGCAATCAAAAAGCTGTTCTACAGAGACAGAAGTTATCTAATGCAAGGATTATTAGACTGAGCAAAATATAGAGATGAAAAAAGCAGTTATGCAAGTGAAATAATTTCTTCCCTCAGAGTACGGTTGCTGACACTAGTCTGCCATCCTGCCCTGATGCTCTGAAAGAAGATCAGCAGTTGCGTCAAGTTCCCAAAGAATTGGCAGGTCCTAATCTATCTGACCTGATCCACGATAAAGAGAAGTTAGAGCAGTTCTGGGCTTTTCTTAATGAGCATTCTGCTGGGTATGTTTCTTTGTTATTACTATTTTACCCATTTCTAAGTTCAGAAGAAACCTTTGCTGGGGATCTTGGCTATCTAAATGTTCACAGAATTTAGTCTTTTTTAAAAATGTGTTTGTATATTTATGAAATACATATGCATGTTGTTCAGACAACTGAATTGCCTTCACATTTTTGGGATAAAAATTCTCCTGTCATAACATGTTTGTATTACAGTTCTGCTTCAGTTTCTGCTTTGATTAGTGGCAAACCTCTGAGTAGAGCAATTAGCCTATAACGAGTAAAAATTTCTCTTTTTTAGTACAGATTCAATTTAATACATTTTAAAAATTAAAGCTGGATGTTATAAAAATGTACAAATAGAAGACAGCCACGTTATTCTCACAGTGTGAGAGCAACCGCAGTTTTGTGTTTGCACTGATCTGAACAGAATTAAGTACCAGCTCATAGCAGATACAGTTTATGCAGGGTTTTTGAAAAAGTGAGCCCATTTCTTTAAAAATGAAGATCTAAACAGAAGTTCTAGCAGCAGTAAATGTGAGTTTGCCACCTTTATTTTTTTTCCGCAAGCCCCACACTAATCTCTATCCTGTTTTAGGAAAAGGCAAATATACTTTTTAAGTAACTGCTAGCAAGTCTTTAAATCGTCACTTCCTTCCTTTAACCTGGGTTTCCATGAGCTGATGCTTTGCATATTGCCTATTGCTTCTAGTCAAGCACTGCTATGATTTTAGGTTGGATATTGGTCAGCTTTTTCAAAAGTGTCCGGAGATGGACATCTAGGACAGGATTCCTCTGGCCAAGACTCAATGTCTTCACTTCTGCTTATCGTCATAGGTTCCCTTTGTAGTCAGAGAGAGAAATACACACTTCTGGACACAATTCTTCTAATTCTGAAGATAACATCTAAAACCAGTTTGGATGGATCATTCCTACAGATGGCTATTTCTGCTCACTGACTACAAAAAGACTATAGGTAATGAGTTCAGATGGAGATTCTTATGCTGTGGGTGCCTATGGTCAAGTGACTTCTGAGTTAGTTGTCTAGACCAGTGGTCTCCAAACCTTTTTGATCGCGCACCTGTATTGGGTTTGCATGGCAAGGTTTTGGTAGCAGGGCGGCTACAGGGGTGGCTTCTGTGAGAAGCTCCTAGAAGCCTCCCCCATGTCTGATACAGCCAATTCTGGCCGGCTCCAAGATGGACCCACCGCTGGCTGAGGCCAAGCCCATCAGCGATGGTGGTAGTGCCTCTGTGATAACGTATTTAAGAAGGGAGAACAAAAAACCTATGCAATTGCAGCTGGAGAGAGGAGTGAGAATATGTGAGAGGAACAATTCTACAGACACCAAGGTCAGGGAAGAAGGAGGGGGAGGAGGTGCTCCAGGTGCCGGCGCAGAGATTCCCCTGCAGCCCATGGAGAAGACCATGGTGAGGCAGGCTGTTCCCCTGCAGCCCATGGAGGTCCATGGTGGAGCAGATATCCATCTGCAGCCCATGGAGGACCCCACACCAGAGCAGGTGGATGTGCCCGAAGGAGGCTGTGACCCCATGGGAAGCCTGTGCTGGAGCAGGCTCCTGGCAGGACCTGTGGACTTGTGGAGAGAGGAGCCCACTCCGAAGCAGGTTTGCTGGCAGGGCTTGTGACCCCATGGGGGACCCACGCTGGAGCAGTCTGTTCCTGAAGGACTGCACCGTGTGGAAGGGACCCATGCTGGAGCAGTTTGTGAAGAACTGTAGCCTGTGTGAAGGACCCACGTTGGAGAAGTTCGTGGAAGACTGTCTCCCGTGGGAGGGACCCCGCGCTGGAGCAGGGGAAGAGTGTGAGGAGTCCTCCTCCTGAGGAGGAAGGAGCGGCAGAGACAGTGTGTGATGAGCTGACTGCAACCCCCATTCCCCATCCCCCTGCGCCACTCTTGGGGGAGGAGGTAGAGAATAATCAGGAGTGAAGTTAAGCCTGGGAAGAAGGGAAGGGTGGGGGGAAGGTGTTTTAAGACTTGGTTTTATTTCTCATTACCCTACTCTGATTGGATTGTTAATAAATTAAGCTAATTTCCTCAAGTTGAGTCTGTTTTGCCCGTCATGGTAACTGCTGAGTGATCTCTCCCTGTCCTTATCTCGACCCATGAGCCTTTTGTTATATTTTCTCTCCCCTGTCCAGTTGAGGAGGGGAGTGATAGAGAGGCTTTGGTAGGCACCTGGTGTCCAGCCAGGGTCAACCCACCACAGCACCCCATCAGTAAAAAATTTTTGAGCATGCATCCTCAATATATGTATACTTATTTTTTTATAAATTATATACGTGTGCTACTGAAGTTCTAATATTTTCTTCCTGCCCCCCAATGAATCGTCTCACACACTCCCTGGGGTGTGCACACCCCACTTTGGAGACCACTGGTCTAGAGTTCCTCTCTAACTGGGGAAATGGTAGGATTCGCCAGAGAACAGGTCACTGGCTAGGATGGGGTCCTTTACAGGTACACTGAATTGCCTCTGGGACTTCCTGCCTCTCTGTTAATCACAGACAAGTCCCATCTTAAGTAATAGAGCCAGGCAGAGAAATGTTTAATTTATGGAGAAGTTTTCTTTTGTAAAAATTCACAATGAAGAAAAACATTTGGAAAAGTCTCACAAAACAGTGTTTTAGAGCTGGGTCCAGTCCTAGTAATTCTGAAGTCCAGGTGGCATGCTACAGTAAAGATGCTTAACGGTACTATAAGCTGAGGAGATCCTAGAACTAATGCAGTCTGGAAAATTTCAGCAAAAACCAACAAATGTGTTATTTGCCTCTTCATCAAAATTTATGGTTCTGTTATTGCCCAGTTGTAAGTGATCCAAGTTTCAGGAAGGACAGGCTGCTGAGTACCTGGGCACAAATTCTGGTAAGAAACTAAATGAAGTTCCATTAATTAATATTTTGTTAAATATATAGGATATATTCACACAATTGCAGGACAATTTGTGTTACTTTGGGTTAGTGGGTTACCACTTGTTAGTGTTGCCGGACTAACTGACTATGCACATGCTTCTGATCTGTTGAAAGGAAAAAGTAGAGTATGCTAGGATAAGCCACTACTGTAAACAATTTAACCTAACATATTTTAAGATTATAGATTTTGCTTTTTAAATAAGATGGACATATTTGATCAGTTGTCATAGGTAGATGCCAAGGAGTAAGTCCATAAACCACAGTAACTCGGATCACTTGCATTTGGGTGAACTTATTCACATTGTGATGAACTAGCAAATGAAGGAATTTCAGTCTCAAGAGAACTTAGGTCTGTAAAGGTCTGAAAAGACTTTTGAAAGGTGGACATCTGTTGTTAAATCAGTGGGATGAGTTTGAAAGTTTTATTCATAGATTGATGCTTTGAAAAAGCCAGTTATTAACCAACAGAAAATTGAAACAGATTTGTCTGAATTTAATGTTTCATATTCCCTGCTGCAAATACAGTGAATGTCCTCATTAAAATGCTCACAAAACTTCAGCTAATAAGATACTATCAGAAAACAATCATATAAATTAAACTGAAATTGTAGGTATGTCACTTATTCTATCCTCTGGTTTAAAGAACAAAACAAATATATGTTCCATTAAAACAAACTTAAATTGATAGTATACACTCAAATGATTATGAACAATATATAGATCAAGAATTGCATATGGAGATTATTTGTCACATACTATGAATAATGAAATAAGTAGCAGAATCAGTAATTTATGAAAAGGCAGCCCACAAAAAGCCCTAGAAACAAAATTTGCCATAAATTGGTTTTGTCTGCTTGACTGCGGACTGACTTAAACTCTAGCACTTCACATGGGGTAGGAAGGGGGTGATTTCTGGGGCTGACGTTCCCAGCTGTCATCTCTGCTCCTTTCTCAGGCAATATGATGAGGAGGCAGAACAGGAGGTTTTGACTCGTCTCTCGGTGCCTCACAGCCTCAGTACTGCTTCAAATTCTCATCTGTTTCACTTTTCATTCTCTCTGTGAGCTCTGTACTATGGCTCTGGTTCACGGTCCCTGCTGGATTTAGCAGCGGCACATTGAGGAGGTTACGCCTTTCAGGGTACCCCAGAAGGGATCCTAAATGAGATCCCTAAGATGTGTGTTTGATCTGCCTGTTCAGCAAGTACCATGGTCTCACCAGATGGTACTAGCAAATTTCAGTCCAATCTGACCTGGTATTTAGGACTTGAACACTTTGGTGGCTTGTGGTTAAACTAATAACTCCCTAGAATGTTGATGAAATTAACTCAATATTGAAATAACATTCTGTTTAAATTTGTTTGTAGCATGGATCTCATGTGCTGGCTAGATATTGAACAGTTCAGAAAGATACTCCACAAGGATAAAGAAAAAAGGGAGGAAAAATCTAAGGACATTAAAAACAAGTACTTAAACAAAAAATACTTCTTTGGACCCAACAGCCCAGCTACCAGAGAACAACAAGAACAGGTACCAGTTACAAAACCATTCGTAAAGAACAATCACACTAAATGTGACAGATAAAAGTCCATAAGCAGCTTTACTCCAGCTTTTCCCAAAGCTATGTCCTCAAATCTTACCTATATTTTTGGCCAGAAATCTGGTTCTGTTCTGGTTGTGGGGATCCCCTCCTTCCTGTTCAGGCTCTTCCTCCCCTGTCCTTACAGAACATCTCTCTTAAACCCTGATCTGAGGCCGCAGCCAGAGCATGCACAACACAGCTCAGAAAAAGTGTAAAAATGGCTTTCAGGAAGAGTGACTTGTTCCAGCTTTCTATTTAAGTATGTCCATAAAGCCACAGACAGCGAGTCTGAGCTGTGGTACTCTGATATACCTTGATACTTAGAAAATTTACTCGGGCAAGCTGGGGTATTATTTGCCAGAGTCTGTATTCTATTATAGGTAGGGACAAATGTAATCTGTTCCCTTTTATGAAAAGTACATGTGAGCCTTGGGTAAGCATGCATTAAATGCTTTGCTTACAGTTAAGCTCATGCTTTGCTAAATCAAGGATGTAGAGAGATAAAGGACTTTTGGTATATACAAAAGTTTATGTACTGTGTTATTGTATTTGGATTGCTTAGCTAATGCGTCCAGGTGGAGGATGGGGACAAATACTTCATGATCGACTTTCGGCAGCAGTTCTGCTAGAAATTCAGCAATGCGTCCAGAAGAGATTAGAAAAACAATGGCTGCCATTGTTCCTGGCAGATGAGCACCACAGGGCGGAGGGACAAGCAAAGGTAATTTTCTAACAACAGCAACACATGCAGGCATTGTTTTTTGTTTGGCTCATAATTTACCATTGGGATAAAATGGTTCAGAGGAAAAGCAGCCCACAACTCACATTCAGTTTACATTGAAAGAGACACTCTAGCATGTACAGTCTGAAGCATTTAGCTTGATAATTGTGAAGGCAGTTCCTCTGAAGGCTTAGCCTGGCTGACAGTATTATTGTTACATCCTAAATCTGAAGGAGCTGGTGTTAGCTCTGCTGCCAGCCAGGCTGCCAGGGGAGTAAACTAGTCTTTGCTGTAGCGCTGCACTCTCCATATGCCATTCTGCCCCAGCCATACACTTGCACACAGAAGAAATACTGCTTTGTGCAAAGGATTTGCCCAAGGGGACAAGAACACAAGCAAATGAGTGGGCTTCCCACGCTGTATTCTGTCTTTCTCTCTCTCTCTCTCTTTCACTGTCCATATTCTCCCGTCTGGAGCTGCAGTGCTTGCAGAAATGACTCCAGGACTTGTGAAATTCTGCTGAGTGGGGAGGTTAACTGCTACAAGCCTTGTTTCCAATTGGTTACTTCAGAAAGTTGCCAGAAAACTGAGAACGAGAAGCCTTTCACTCCTGCTGGCTCATTAGAAAGACTGGGGAATGGGCAGAGCTAACATCTGCCTTTTATGAGAGTGCCTCTGTGACTGGGATCTGTATAGGGAGATCATCCTGCTGGTGACAGATGCAAAAAGACTTGGTTTTTTTGCACTTCCACAAAAGCTCTGAAATGCCAATGTCGTAGCAGAAAGAAACTTGACAGTTCCACCAAGCAGACACATAGGTAGACTGCATTGATTCATAAAACTTGTCTTCAATGATCTTTTTAACATGAAGAAGGTTGTCAGAAGTGCATTTGAACTGGATCCTTTTCATTAATTCAGGGTACTAAGCAATCTGAAAACTGTAGGTTCTGACAAGGCAAATTGTAATTTTAATAATGATTATGTTAAAGCAAAATTTCCTAACCCTCTGGCCTTTTTTAGCTGAACTCTGCCTCCTTTACGAGCTGTGGCACAAAACCATGTGATAAGGCTAAGCTGCTTCCGGGTCCGGAAGGTAGCTCATGCCTCTTCTTGCACCTGCTGCACTGTGCTGGCAGGGAGAGTAGCCCATGCAGTTTACAGGAAATACATACTTCTAATGAGCTTTTAGGCTTTTCCTAACTCCATTTATGTCTGACTGCTCTTTTCTCTTTCTTACTGCAAATTCAGAGGATGAAAAGGTCCTTTGAAGAATGTATTTTAGAAGAAATGAAAACAGATGACATTCTCCACTTGGCTTCATATTTCACAGTGACCAAACACTGTGGGCATGCTATGTAGTTCTTATTCAGAAAATCTGCCCTTGATTTGAGGTGTATTTTTGCTACAAAGAAGCTGCAAGATCAAGCCTGTATTTCTGATACAGCTGTCCAAAGGAACTAAAAACATTTCATACA
>WAAD01008452.1:23312-44479 GCA_013389945.1 Fregata magnificens
TGTTTGCACTTTCAGTATGTACTGTCCTATTTTAGAATTTACAGTCCTTGGTCACTATTGAAAGCAAAATGAAACAAAACAAAAACAGATTTCATATCTATTTTTCAGAAGGAGCATTTGAAAAGTCTGCACATTATTTAAAAAAATATTTATGTGTTAACTGCTGTGTATAGTCTTTGTCTTTTCTTGAATATTTCTCATCTTTGACAGTGAAATTGTTAGACTGTTCACAATGAGTTTCCAGACAGTTTCAGTGCATTAGCAGAGCTGTGACCTCTACAGCGGAATGCTTGCTTGTAAAATTGTTTTTCTTGGAATTTTATTATTAAAATATAATGGATTTTTTTTCTATTGATTATAGGCTTTGCAAAAGTTTATTTTTTACAAAATGTAATTGTTTGGCCAGCTTTGAGGAGAGTACATTCCTTTAAGGGCAGAGAAATTATTGGACTTGAAAACTATCATAAGTAGCATTAAAAGACCTTTACATATTTTAAATACCATGTACACATGTGTTGAGATATTACTCATGATGAGAACCACATGAGTACCTGGACAAGGACGTATATGCCCGTAAGAACATGTACACAGTTATCCTCTTTTAGACACATGAAAACTGAGGACCAGTGAAGCGTTACTCAAGGCCACACACCAATGTCAAGTGAAGTCTAAAATCCAAGAACTCATGTTCCTTTCTCCAAAGCACGTTGCTTCCATACAGATATGTCTGGCAAGGCCATTGGCAATACTTATAGTGCAAGAATGCAATATTTCAAAGTAATGCACTTCTGCATTTTCACAGACTTATTTTTTCCATCTGTTTGTTGCCTGTCTGTAAGATTTCTGATTAAGACCAAGGAAGTAAAGAGCAAATCTTGGCCAGGAGGGCAAAAGCCTAACTTTTATGGGGAACAAACGGGAAAGGTGAATTACCCTGCTAAGCTGGGAAATAGAGTAAGAAATTTTAGAGCGTGACAGGCAGAGAATGCAGTTCAGTAAACAGTCTGCAGACTATTCTCCAAAAATTATCAGTAAACTAGTTACCTTTTAAAATCTCTTGAAAGAATAGGTGGAACAGATAAGTTTTTGAAACCCTTTCCCCCCTCTATTATTGTGTAAAGAATTTGCCATTTCCTGTTCTCTTGCCTGAGATTTCTGTCCCCTCAGTGACAACATAACTACTCAAATGATTCAGTATCCCTGAAGGATACTGATAAGGTTCATCCAACCTAAGCAATAGCAGGTTCACTTGGCAGCTTGTAGAAGGCGATGATTTCTTGGCATTTAAAATAATGTCTATGCTCCTCTGCCCCACTAGGCTCATGTTGAAGGAGAGGAAAGTTCTGGCAAGGGTTAGAAATGATTTTTTTTCTTAGATATATATTTTTCCCCCTCCACACAAATCAGTTGCCATTTTGGGTTTATGTCAAATGGAACAATCATGGTCCTGGGGGAGGAATTTTACTTTCTCCCTCCTCACAAATTTGTCCCTGGGGTGCCCAATCTACCTGGGCTTACCTCACTTTCTGAACTGACTGGATGAGAGTTGGACTTGTATATAGTGTGATGGAAAAAATGGGCAGACAAGGAGGTTTTCACTGGACAATGATGCATGACTTGGTATTATTTGACTATCTCAATATTTTTTGTGTGTACCTATTTGTTATTTATGGGGCAAATCCTATCGAAGGTTTCCTGGCAATGGACTCTGTGCAGGGGAGGAGTGGCTGACGTGCAAGGGCTCCAATGCAGAGACCTCTTTTAAGCTTATTGTCTGGAAGGCAGGGATGGGTACATGGTGAAGTAAGCTCGAACATTTAACATAATGTGATTGCTTCAGTACTGAGCTGAAATAGTTGTTTTAAAAGATATTGCCTTGGGAGAGTATGGTTTGCTTCTCCGTTTTCACATATTTGCCCTTAGTGGGGCACAGCTATATGGGCTCATCTTTGGCCCGTCTGTGGATCTGTTCCTTTGTTAACTGCTAGATGCACATCCACATACTTTAAAAAAAATCACTAGTCACTCTTTGCAGACTGCCTTGATGCCAGTATTTGGAATTTGTTGTACACACAACTGCATTTTACCTCCAAAATAGATTTTGGATTTTTTGCTTTCAAGTGTACAAAATAGTTTTAACTTACACTGTAAATCTGTACTTACTCTTTCCATGCCCTTAGCAGAGAAAGGTAAAACCATAAGCATTAATTTTCTTTTTCCATGTTTCCCTCATCCCTCTTCAAGCTTCCTAGCAGTAAGCTTATTTGTTAGTAAGTGGTGTAATGTCATGGGATATGACATTGCCATAACATTGCATAATTTATTATGAGAAGACATTATTAAAGACCTCATTTAATTCACCATTCTCTTTGAGAAAGCTAGCAAACATAAACTGTAGTATATTAGTATACATACTATTTCTATATTTGCTTTGGCACCCCTGTTCCATCAACTGAGTGTGCCACAGAAATTAGTAAGCCTGCTTCTGGAGAGAAGATAAACACCACACTGCCTGGGAAGTTCTATACCCAAAAGTCACCCTTATAGATGATGGGTCCATAGGACGTTGGGGATGATAAGGAGGGAAAAGGCACCTCGGGAACGAGGATGTAGGATATTCTGATCTTTTTCCAGATCTTTCAGGGACTTTCTGAGTGACTTTGGGAACCATTTGACCTCTCTTTTTTTCTCATTTTCTTATTTGCAGCTTGGGAGGGTTATATTACCTCATGGAGATGTTGTGGGGTTAATTATGTGAGGTTAAATATGAACATTGATTAATGTTCACAAAGAGTTTTGGGATGATCAGACAGAATGTGCAAAGGTGTAGCCTGAATAAAACACTAAAACAACATGAAAATGACAAATAGTTAATCACTAGAATGGTTTACAAGTGTTACAATGCCTTGTCCTTCACTGTAAATGTTTTAAATGAGATTACCTGTTTTCCTAACACGTACACTGTAGTTCATTCACAGCTACTGAACCAAGCTGGAATTAATCATGAGAAATCCTATGTTCTACATGTATACCTGAGGCCAAATTAGAGGATCACAATGGTCTCTCTGTCCTTAAAACAGAGGGCAGGTTGCAGGTCTGCCCTCTCACTTAGCTATATTTTGGAGCATGTATTGAATCTGAAAGGAAGATAGTCTGCAGGAGTGTAGAGGTCAGGAAACGTCAACTAGGACAAAGAAATGCTTTAAAAAAGCAGTATCTTCTGCTATTTTTTATTATGCCCAATGTGGTGAATTATGAAACTGGGCATTACAAAACATTACTGCATATGACACTACCTTGTTTCCAATGACAATTTTTGCTTCCTCAGACTTTGCTTTTTACTTTAGCTCAGTAACTATTGTTTACATCTAATTATGAGTTCTTATTATTGGCAGGGTAAAGAAGTGGGGACAAAACTCATCAGTCTGTCAAGCAGTGCTTTGGTAGATGAGATTGGTGTGGAGAAAGGACCAGCATCATTTTCAAATAGATATCGGTGGCAGGTAAATAACAAACATGTTGCTACAGATATCATCATTCAAGAGAGAGAAAATGATCTTGGGAGAATGGGAAGCTGGGGTTTGGTATCGAATACTGCTGTCACATGGTTCTTTGATAACTGTTCATTCTTCTACAATTAACTTTGCTGTTATAAGTTTACCTACCTTACAGGTGATTTTTTTTTTCTTTCTTTATTAATTTTTTTAAGATTTAGGTTCTGAGTAATATTAATATCTAACACCATATTAAGCCCTTTAGGTGTGTAGATTTAAAAAGAATCTTTGTTTAAAGATAAATTGAAGAAAGGGAAGCTCAATTCTGGAATAAGAAGCTTTTCATTACTTGTGAAATTCACATCCTGAAAGAATTTGGTTTAGGCTTGAGTCCTGTTCTGCTCATACGTCAAAAACTGAAGCTGAACTCATTTAGGAAATCTAGGTATTTGAATAGAAAATCTGACAGAAAATAGCTCTTTAGTACCTCTTCCAGAACAACTCTGATAATGCATCAAATCTGTAGTGAAAAGGTAACAGTCATTTTATTGGAGAAACAGGAAGAATAGGCATGCCACCTTGGGCATATCAAGGGATCATTCATAGCTGAGTTGACACTGCCACAACATAACGGGGAATCTGTGCAACCACATACTCACAGCTACATCATGCGATGCAGGAATAAATCGCACTTTGGCCACTGCTTGTATTCCATAGAGCTCTTCCCGTGGCATTACGTTACCGATGAGCAGAATATAGAAACAGGCAGTCTGAAATACCTCCAAAATCTGAAACCACAGTGCAAACTGCATAGTTAAGCTCACACTCTTATCCCTTAAATGGACCTTTTTACTTTTGCTCATACCTATTTAAAAAAAAAAGTGAGTTGAGTGAGCCAGTATATCAATATCATATGCCTAAGCCCTCAAGAAGAGGCAGGTAATTACAGAAAAAGCAATAATCTTTTACAGAGCAGTTTCTTCTCCAAAACCCTTTCTGCAATAGGAAGATACTGTAAGTTCTTATTGAGTTATGACATGACAAATTGGCCGCAAACTTCCCATGCTGTAAGGAAAAAAAAGACGAAATAAAAGTACAGTTCCCATACTGATTTGGGAGAGTGACCTAAAATTAACATGGAACCTGAACTGTGGTTGTTGCAATATAAAGAGCAGCTATTTGCTCCTTAGAAAAGGAAAGGATGACATCTCCAGTTGATCCACCTCCAGTGGTAGCAGCGTTCTGCTGGAGAGGGCAGGCAGAAAGAACTGTGAGGCTAATGAGACCTTTCATAATTTGAGAAAGTACACACTGGAAGGATATGGCAGGGAGATGAAATCAAGTCCTCAATAGCACAAAAGACTGATATTTTGGGAGGGGAAAGGTCTGCTGTATTTAGGTTTTGGAGACAAAAGGAGAGAGAATGGGACTCAGACTAAGGACGGAGAATAAATGAATGTAAACATCATATCCGTCAAACTTGCTTAAATTGCATTTCATGGTGTTTTGAGATTTGCTTATTTGCAGCAATTTTTGCCATGATTCCAGTATTGTCATGACAAAGCTTCTCTTCTTAATAATTGTGATTATTCAATAACAGGGATATAACGTAAACAAGTTTTTTGTCTCTCTGTTGAAACGAACCAGGAACTACCAGTGATATGGTCTGGAGGCTGATGGTTTTCAATGGTTCTTGCAGGCTTCCTGGTCCTATTCCAAGTACATAGAAGCCTTGGAGCAGGAGAGAATACTCCTTAAAATGCAAGAAGATCTGGAGAAAAACTCATCATCATTCCTTACAGGTTGTTAACCAAGTTCTGTAGTTTAGGAGGACAAGCTTATAGCTTAGGTGAAATCCTCTCAGTGTAAGGACTTTGTTTGCTCTCCTTTGGAGTTGCTTACATAAACCTCTGCCTCTCTTATATTGTCTGCAGGGAAGTTGCTCTCTGCACCATGCTCGTGAGTGGTAAGTTTTCTAAGAAAGGGAAAGTGAGAGCTGCAGGGTATCAGCATTGCCTTTACTGCACAGGTCCTACTGCAGAGAGGAGCATGGCCATTTCTTCATTCTGCAGAATGACACAGCAATCCTATTTAGTTCATATACATATTTCACCTCCCTGCTTTCTTGTGCTTCATCAACTTACATATGACCAGAGAGATTAAACTTTTTTCTCACCAGTTTGTCAGTATGCTTTTGGGAGATGTAAGAGACATTGCTTCATCCTTGTTTCAGCGGTGAATATCCTCTTAGGTCTTCCCCAAGGATATTATGACCTGTTTGTTCATTAAATAGCTCCATTTAGCAGTAGGGCTAGCAATGGCACTATGTAATATTAAACACCTTCAGCTTCCCATAATTTTAATTTTCTTTCCATATGCAGGTACCTCGTCTATTACCTTCCCAAAGCCTGGAAACTCCAAAAAATCCACCATTTCTCCAAAGAGTAGTGTGATTTTGGAGAAACACTCAAATCTTCCCAAGAAACAGAAAGCAAGTACCAGACTGCCAACAAGCGTGCTTTGAAATTTGGATTCTTAAAAGCTATTTTTCCTGCTGTCAGTGCTGATGCTCATTAGTAGCAAGTTATCCCACTCCAAATCACGTTTAACTGAAGCTGTACAGCCTCAACATGAAGGCAAGATTATTTTTCACTTCAACCATGGTTAGTGGACCTAATGTTGACCAGATGGAATTTTGTTGCAAAATGGTAGTCTCTGAAATGCGGTTATCTAAGCTTTCCAATTAAAATATTTTAAATAGGAGCATGAGATGACTGGAGGAAGCTCAGACCCCATGGAGTTACTGGCAAGGGCCTGACACAGAACTAGCAATAGATCATCTCTGCCAAAGCCAATTAAGTATTAGAATGGGAGAAAGAAGTGGGACAGCAAAGAGATCTGATAAAGACAGAAAAACAGATTTTTGCTTCAAAGCTTGAATTACTAGATGGAAGAATCCCCTGGAGGTCTTGTTTTGGTTTTTAAGCCTATGCTGAAATTAGATGGACTTAAAAAAAATTAATAGAACTTGGACTATTGCTCCCCTTCCTTCTCTGCTCCTCCTTCCTTTTCTAATTCTGTACTTCAACACTGCTATTTTAGGCAAGTTAGTGTCCTGCCCTTGCTAGTCCTCCTAAACTTCCCAGTGCCTGAACACACTCTTCCTGTGGCAGCATTTTCTCTGTGTGGCTTCACAGAAAACTGCAGCATTCCCTGGGCTTCCCTCACGTTGTCTTTCTGCCCTCTTACCACCTCCTCTAGTTGCAGTTAAAGTCATCCTGTTGCCTTGGACCTTATGCACCTCTGCAGGTGTTACTACATTTCATACATTTATGCCTTTTTGTACCGCAGTTCTGCTTGACACACAGCTTTATCAGTGTGGGGACAGGGGCTTTGGTCCTGCTCCGTAGCTCAGAAACTTCCAGCTGGGCCCAGTGCTGAAAGAGGGCCTACAAGGTAGCTGCAGCCCTTGCTGCAGCCCAGCCCAGCAGTCCGTGGCCCACCCTGTCATTCAAAACCTGAGCTGCATTCCTGCCAGGCATCAGGCTGTGGTATGGGCAAACACAATGAGAAAGTAGAGGTCTTGAGTGGTTTGAGAGGTCTCTCCCACCAGCTTCAGTTGCAGCCTGCTCTCCACCACCACTGGAAATTTGCCTGCCCTGCCCCTTCCCTCCCAATAGCTCAAGTGTTCCCACTGCCTTTGAGTGGTTTCCTCTTCTTCCACCATGACCCTCTGGTGGTTCTCCTCAATCACACGCTCTGTGGTGATCTGATCATTCTGCTGGTGGGGTGAGATATCTACAAAAGACCACCACTGCTCTTGGTGGGACAGCTTCTCTCCACTTTGTTACAGAGGAAGTCACAGCTTCTGTCTTGGGTATAAATGGCAAGGTGGCGGGCTGCAGGGGCTGCTCTGTGAGGAGAGCCTGGGTCTGCCCTGTGCTGGACACAGCCGGTTCCAGCCGGCTCCAGCACACCCATCACAGGACAGAACCGAGCCCACCAGCCAAAATGGTGGCACCTCAGGGAAACATATTTAAGAAGGAGCAAAGAAAGCCAGAGAGAGGAGGACTGAATAAAAAGAGTGAAAAACAACAGAGGGAACACCAAGGCCAGAGGAGGAGGAGGACGTGCTCTGTGGTGGAGCAGATATTCCCTGCAGCCCGTGGAGGACCCATGCTGCAGCAGAGGAAAAGACCGAGAAGGAAGAAGGGGCTGCCCATTGCCTCGCTGAAGGGGCTGAGTGTAACCTGTGGTGATAACAAGGAGGGGAGGAGAGGTGCTTCGAGTGAACTTGAACCTGGGAAAGGTGGGGGAAAAGTGTTTTCTCTGAGTGTGTAAATGTTAATTTCTTCTTTTTCTTGTTTTTGTTTCCCACTACCTGAATCAGTAATGGTTTATTCTAATTGGCAATAAATTAATTTCCCCAATTCAAGTCTGTTTTGTCTGCAACAGTAATTGGTAAGCAATCTCCCTGTCTTTATCTTGACCCACAAGCTTTCTCTTTTCTCCTTCCTGTTTTTCCTCTTTGCTCCCCTTGTCCTGTTGCAGGGGGAGGGGACAGGACACAGACTGAGTGAGCGAGCAGCTGGGTGGGAGACTGGCTGCTAGTGAGGGCCAACCCAACCACACCTTGTTTCTCTCTTTTTGATGCATTTATTGAAGAACTGTTCTGACTATTTCAACTGGCTGCAACACAGCAATGACATTCTGTTACCTTTTGCAGGCAGATTAAAATCTCTCTGAGGAAGGGACTGCAGAGACGTTCAATGGAGGTGGGCAGGAGACACAAAAATAATGTGCATGCAGGGCTTGTACTTACGTTTCAAGAGCAAAGATGACAACTTGGAATGTTATTAAGAACCATGGGACATTACTCAAGGGTAGAAAAGCAACATCTTCCAATGTGTTCCATATCAACATGATTGTGATACTGACTCCTGTGTTACTCATTTGTTTAATAGTACACCTTGAGGCTCAAATCAGAGTAAGATTCCACTGAAATATGCACGGTACAAACAACTTGGTGGTCTTGGTCCTAAAGATCTTATAATCAAACCCAGTTCTTCAGTGCCTGATCTAATGAATAAGTAAAACACTGCATTGAACTGACAGCCCTGAAGCAGTGTGTCTTGGCACACTAAGCTCTCAGTACTGCAATTCACGCAACTTCTATTCATCAACGATAACTCATGAGGTGTCTAAGCTATCATAAAATCAAACCCTGTTGTGGTTTGCTACCAATCCAGTCTGATTCCTGGTCCAAAGTACACCTTCTGCCTCATTTCTGAGTTTAGATCCACAAGAAAGGCTTAAAATACATCAGGACACAGATGTGATTGAGAACTTTTGTAAAACGTCATTCCTCCCAAGGCATTACTCACTGGAAGGTTGCAGCAGCTCACAGGTCTTGTGTAGCTCTCCTACTTTGTTGCTTCTTTTTACAATTTTAAGAGTTTTGAAGAGAATTTGGGCAGAGTTGATGTTGGGACTAGGGCCAAAGGGTTAATTGGGGAGTCAAGAGGGGGTGGGGCAGAATTAACTGCTAGGCAGGGGACAGGATGATGATAGACCTCTCCACATTTTTCAGACTAGTTTAAACACCAGTCCCCAGCCACAAAGTTGTTGGCTCCATTTTTCTCTGCATGTGTGTAATACATGTAAGAGAAACGCAGATCAGTGAGCTCTGGCTTGCTGAGTTCCCAAGGACTACCCCTGAGTTAGGGATGGGATTGTCTTCCACTACCCCTCCTAACCTCTTGGACAAGAAGAACGAGCCATGCAGCCCTCTCTCAGTTGTCAGAAGTAAAGGCCCTTCACTTGGAGCTCTTAGATCATACTGCTAAAGCCCATTCATGAGTGCTTTCCTCCTCAGTGTGGAGCGACAGCTAAGGACAACTACCAGTCTTTTTCTTTTTCACTCTTTACACAATGACCAAGAATTGTATCGGATTTCCATCAGGAGTTGCTTCAGACAGGCTGGCAGGGAGGAAAGACACTCTCTTTTATGAATATAGCTGCACTGCTCATAAAACCTTGCAGAAGGAGCAAGGGAGATCATTGGTTCGGTTCCTACTTTCCCCACAGTTTGGAGACAGAGTTTGCTTCATGCTTATCTCCATTCCTTCTGTGTTTGGGTTGTCTGCTCATGTGACATTACCTGAGAAAGACATCTTGGGTGGAAGCCACAAGGCAGTAAAACATAAAATTCTTGTCCCTGTTTTTCATGTTTTCCCAAATTTCACAGATGCACTAAACTTTAATGCTCAGTACATCTGAGGAGGGTGGAATGTAGCATCTTGCAGTGAGCCGAGCACATGTGGTACTGTGTGTCCTACCACTCATTAATGTGAAAGGCAAAGAAGAACCATGAAATGCCATAAATGCAGTGATGTATGTCAGTCTAAAAAACACGTGAAAGGCCACCTTCTACTGCTGTGGTCAGTACAATGCACGCAACCAAATGCTGGAGCGTGGCAGTCAGTCTCTGTTTTGTTGTATTCTTGCCTTCATGGCATTTTGAGACAGTTAAATAACATGTAGACAATGCTTATCTTATGCTGGTAGCTTTGACTTGAATCATACTTGGATTACTTTTCAAATGAAAAATATTACCCAGATATTTGTCACAGATGATAAAACTCCTTGTGAATATGTTCCAGCCTTGCCAAATTTTTAACGAAAATTTACCAGTCCCCATGCAAAAACTACTGTCCCAGACAGTTACTATGATTAATACCATACACGTCTATCAAACTTAAAAAAAAATGAAAAAAAGTACTTTGTGTACTTCAATGAGTGAGCAGAATTTTGCAAACTGGCTCTATCCACTCAAAGTTCTGCAAACCGATGATAACCCTCAATCCAGTTTGCAGTTCTGTCTCCATGTTAACTGAAATATATATGCATGTGTGTATGTGTGTGTATACACACACATGCATGGTCATTTATAGGCTGTGTCTTTAGTATGCCACTGAGGAGGATCACATGTATTAGTAATGCTAGAAATACATGTCATATCATTATGCCCATTTCGTGTGTTAATTTTCAAGAAATATTGAGCAATTGGACAGGGAATATCTTAAGAAACAGGAATCCTTTAATTTCTGGGTTGCTGAATCTAACCTGATGCAATGGCAGATACCCCATAACTGCTATTTGGTGATACACCTGAAATGGAATAGTGGTTTTAGTCTCGTCCTGAGGGATGAAGTAATGACTATTGCCAGTTCCAGCAGAGAGCCTGAGAACTGAACAGGTATAGAGACTGACTAAATGTTATTGTTCTAAATGATGAGTCTATATTACTTCAGAAAGCTTGCACTGCTATTGCCTTTTTATCTTGTTCTTGACATGAATTCTCTCTCAGGTTGCTGATCTACCTATGTGAGCTCAGCAGTTTTAAAGGGCTAGAAAAGTTTTACTCAACAACCCTAGCACCTCTCCCTTTAGATAACTAAAACTTTATTCCTTGTTTATTTTACCTACGTATACTTTGGGACTTTCAGAAGGCTACAGCAGAACAACAGTTCTTTGTGGAGTTTGCTGCTACAGACAATAAACACAATTCTCTTTTCAGAAATCTGCAAACTTAGAAACTCTTCTGGAAGGATTTACGCTTTAGTGGCATTCAAAATACACAATCCAATCATATTCTTTCAGACTTACTTTTGTTGTTTACTCCCAAGTAATGCAACATATTGGGACTATTTTGCAATTTTTTTAAGCCGTCATTTGGATTCATAAATATTTACACTTAGATGCTATTACTGTGTATTTCACGTTTCTCTCATCAGATCTGGCATGTTTATTAAAATATTTTATAATCTTTGAGGGTGCAGTCCTGAAGTTGCTCATTCAAACACTTTTGATATCAAGACAAGCTGTGACTACTCACTTCAGGAAGGGGCTTTATACATTTTGCTTTGACTTCTCTCCTGCTACCGCATGACACAAAGTATCGGACTATGAGATCAATTCCTGAAAATATGTAGTGCTGGATTATGTTATTAAGATGCACACTTACAATAGTTTACAAGAGTGGTAGTTGTGGTCACCAGGCCATTTAAAAAGGGGCAAAATGCTTTCTCATTTGTGCCTGTACAATGCTGCTCTGCCATTGCCCCCATACTCCTCATGATCTCTTTTTAGTGGCTGTTTCTTAAAGTATTATTAATGGGGAACGGTCTTAGACTCTGAGCTGTGGATTCATTTGTCCCTTTCAAGGAGTGGAAATCTAGTATTTAATCATCAGGCATTGAGATCAGCAATGAAGAGAGGTGCTTTGCAGACACAGCAGTAGACCAGTTTCAGCAGACCCAGTTTCTATTATTGGTTCTCTTATTATACAGTACTGGGTGGCCAAGGCCAGACTGGTTTGTGCCACACTTTCTACATCTTTTACATGAGAAGAATCATTGTGACTCACTTTGCAAATATGTTTGACTGACTGACTTAAAAAAAAGAGACACCTGCATTAATGAAGTCTACAGATAAAGGCATCGACGAACTGGGTATTTTCATAAGCGTGGGACCCTCAGTTTCCTGCTGTTGAGAGTACTGAAAAATGGCAGGTATCCCTTCATTGCTCCTTCTGTGCCATTAGCCCTATACAAGATTACAGACCTGGGGACATTTTCTATCCTCTACCACTTGTATGCTTGTGAAATGGCCAGTCTCAATCCCACCCAATGCTATTGCTCTAGTCAAAACTATTGACTTTAGCTTAAGTGTATGTAAAAATGATTGAAAAGAGACCAGATGTTTCAAAGTTCTGTCCCAAACTTGGAAAAGAAAATGCTTAAATTATTTATGTTTCTGATGTTAAATACCGGGCCAAACCAATCACTGTGCAGCTGTACGTGGCCAATGGAGCTGCAGTAAGCCAGCTTGAATTTGACCTGTTTAAACTGTCCCATTACATTCAACTGATGATTTTCTTTTCATAGAAATGCTTTTAGTCAGTCATTGTGAATCATGTCTGAACACAGCTAAGATGGGGTTAACTGGTATTTTTTTAAGCTTATGGAACGATGCTGGTTTTCAGTACATTCAGTAGTTGCTGTAAAAATGTTAGGGAAAGACAGGTTTGAACAAAAATTTTAGATCTGGATCTGTACTCACAGTTCAAACCTACCTCTAATGGCCTGATTTGGAGCATTCCCAGGATTTCAGAGAGTTATAATTCACATCTGTGTTTCTAACTCCTTCATGCATGACTGTTTGAATGTGCACTTTTGGAACAGGTCCATGTCTAATAGGCTAAATTGTAGTTCCCAAATCAGAAGCCACATGGTATTGCTATATAGTTTTTTATTTTTCCTCTTATTACGTAGCCTTCAAATAAGATTCTGTCAGTCCAGCACATTGGATTAATACAAAACACCAAAGTCTACACTTTCTACCTACCTGCTAACGAACTCACACATTTTGATTTCTACCAGTGATTTAGTAAAGCATTTGCACAATGGCCACGATGGATACTTCTCTGCCAAGTCATAATTTATCAGAGCGCTGGAGCAGATTGGAATTACACAGGACCCACTAACATGTCCTAGTATGGTAAGGGTAGTCAAGGTATAAATGAGATTCTCCTATTTTTAATATGCATTGAGCCAAGCTAATTTATATGTCAAGCACAGGCTGCATTTACTTGGATTTTCCTCTATTTCTCTACTAATTAAAATACTTTAGTTTCATGGTAACATATGTGAAAGCGTTGACAACAGCATTGCTTATTCCACATGTTAATTATATATTTGTTCAGAGTATGCTGATGAACTGTGTGCATTTCTCACGTTAAGTTTTCATTTCATGTCAAAGGAAAAGTGGAAATGTAGTAAGCGGATTTGTGCTTTTAATTTTAGATATTTCTTTTTCCTCTAAAACGATCTTGTACATGATTCCTCTGTACCATATGTGTTTGAAAATCTTTTGTTGGCAAGAAGTTTAAAAAGAAAGTAATACTTGCTTCTCAGAAAAGGATTTTTGAACAAAGCAAAGCAATTGTGCCATTAATGGGAAAGTTAAATGAAACAAATGACAAGGCAAGCAAGAAAAAAACACAGCATCACACTCAAGGAATGCACAGGCACACAATAGCTTATGCAATATTCCCCATCTGTCAAAGTCAGTAAATACAGAGATTTCATTGGAAATATTCCTTATAATAGGCCATGGTGCCTATGGCTCAGTAAATGCAATCTACAAGCTTTTAGCATTCTTAATGGTTTTCACCTGTAGGCAACTAAATGAATTTCATCCCAGCTGTGAGACCCAAATGATCAGTACCGGTTTTGTAAACCCTAGACCCTGATTGGTTTGAATACCACTCATTCCTGAAAAAGGTACTCTGGGAATTGAATCTGTCACATCTCTAGAGTAATTTACACCTTTACAGTTTTGTATGTATATATGTGTGTGCAGGCATGTATACATGTCTATAAAATCTATACTTCATGGATTTGTGTGTGCTTGTGTGCATATATATATACACGCTATGCACATATATGCATAAAATTACCTTGTTTGGTAAACTATTTTACTGTCATAATCACATATGGCTTTAGTCTGGTGTATATCATCTTTTTCCTAATACAATATTCCAACCATTTTCTTCTGTGTATTTTTTTGAAATGAAAGTCTTTGTGTTTCATTAAAATGTTTGGGTTTGTACTCACTTGCGTTTGAGAGGACAGAGCCATTACACTTGCTTTGTTGAGGAATATGGCTCTTTCCAGAGGTCTGCACGGCTGCTGGAAGGAGAAAATAAATGCACTTTTTGGGAGTTCTTTTTCCTCTAGAAAGCACATGCAAGAAAAAAATTAACTTTCTCTGTGTTTTTTCTCCCAAATGAGAAAGTAATTAACAGCACGTGTTGGGCCATTCACTAAAGACTACGATAAATTATTTACTATTTTCAAGCTAATGAACTGAGTGCCTGATCTAAAGGAGAGTGCGTACGATTGGGTTCACCTTCCAGTTTTGACCTTCAGGTTCAAAGATCATCTTAACTCCTGGCTGCCTGATCCTGAAATTTGCTGAATGTATTGAAACTCATTCTCTTAATTCATGTCTCCATGCTCAGCACCTGGCAGTAGTAGGCCTTCAGAAAGCTGTCTAAAGGATGAAAACAGTGATCTTTTTTTTTCCTTTTTTGAGTGAAACACCAGGAAAGCACGGCTTTGTCACTGCAGCTCCACAAGAAAGTATATTAAAAAAAACCCAAAGCAAAACAAAATCAAAACACAGAAATATATAGGCTTACTTGGGCTTGCCAAGGTAATGTAGTACTAATCACAGATTGTATTCCGAGACAATAGTTAAGCATTGGAAACAAACTGCCCAGAGAGCTTTTAGTATCCTTATTGTCATCAGAGGGGTTCTAAAAACAGATAAGATACGCACATCTGCCAGGAATGGCTAAGTATTTTCAGACTCATATTGGGGCAGGGGAGTGAGTAGATGAACTCTTGAGGGACTTATTTTCTCTGAATCCATATTCAGGTTGTTCTGAATGCAAAAACTTAGCCTCTGCTAAGGAATCTTACGAGAGTCAAGGGCCGTGACACTTCATTTGCTCTGCACCCGAAACTCCCACTGAAGCCAATTATTCAATCTAATTTAACAAAGACCACAGCTTCTCTGGCTGTGCAATTGTTGGTAACCATCAACAAACTGATTCATCTACAATTGGGCCAAATGTTACAAAATCTGTTTCTGAGTTCTTGTTTGTATCCCCATCATAAGATTACACCAAAATTAAAGCATGCAGTACTTGAACTAACTTCAAAGGCTGAGCTTGCACTTCTAGCTAGTTCAGCCTTTTTATTGGTTCATGGTTTCCATTTGGCTTCAACATCCTGTTCCTTACTGATGCCCTTCTAGAGTTTCATTTACAAATATTACGTCCCTGGTTAGTGAGCCATGCTAATTAATACTGTGGTGGAGGCTATGGATTATAGTAATCTCATGCCTCCTGCTTGGAAAAACGCTGTGATTTTTCCAGACGTTTACATGTAATGCCGTATTGAACATGGCCAAATTTGTCTTAGGAAAATGTACCCTGAACTCATTTAATCAAAATATATTTAACTAAGGTTGCTTATGCTGTTATCTATTGCCAGTTTTGTTAATCATGAAGCTCAAAAATTTCAATGCAGTAGAAACCTGAGATCCACAATTTCCTAATTAGATTATTTCAAACAAAACAGTAAAGTTAAAACAGGCTGGTTTAAGTATACATATTTTTAAAAGTTTATGCCAATAACAAGTTTGTTAAAAAAACACGAACAGATGATTTGACTACTTTCTGGAAGCCTCACACATCTGACTGTGCCTCACCTTTCAAACCTGGGACCACAATCTAACATGGATTTTAGCTCCACTGGGGATTTTGTAGTCAGAGACTCCCTGAGTGCTGGGACTTCAAGTGTTGCCAAAGTTACGATTGTAAAGAAAATCTGTTATATTTGCAGTACCATCAAATATCAAATAAAAGCTACGGAGCCTTTACACAACATAGCAATCCTAAGTCGATGGGTTCTTCCAACACCAAAATAAACAAAAGCAATGGCATTTTTTAGGAAGAGGGGATATCTTTTATTAGACCAGGTGATGTAATTGGAAACAACGGACAAGCTTTCAGGCTCACTATTTGTTTGCCAGGTCATAAAGAGGTCAAGAAATACATCATCTCTGGGGTACTTGTTATTTTATTTTTGTTTTTAATTGTGTTCATGAACTCTCTTTTCATAAATGGACACAATTTGGTTGATGTGACTGCACTATGATGATACAAGTCACAACAAATCTGAGACACCCCCCACTCCTTCTAGACTTGTCATTTCAGACCCAGAAAAGAAAACTTGCCAACATCTCGTTACACTTACCATGTCATCACCTCAACATGAATTAAAACAGACTAAAATGAGAGGTTTAGAAACCTATGAGAAAAGGTCTAAAAACTTGCCACAGGAAACAATTGCAAAAGTGGCACTTTACACATAACCTGGGCCAGTCTTTTTTGTCAGAATGAGTTCTATATTGTACTGGGTAAATTGCATAAAGGGCAGAGATGTCTCCAGGTTAAATGCTAAAGCCGCAAATTTTTAGGTGTCGGTCCCTCAGCGTGCAGTCCCTAACCTGAGCAAGGCCTCTTCTCGTCTCTGCGCAGCTCGATCCTCTGAGAGCCAAGAGCTGCCCAGAGCAAGCACGTTGAACCTAACCAAGAAAGGGGCCAAATGTAGTGCCTTGTGGAGAGTGAGTCTGATCTTCTATTTGAAGGAGGCTTTCCCACTTCACAGCCACTGTTTTACACCCACAGATAAGTTGGTCTGTCATTTTCTGTGAGAATTAATTCTTTGAACAAAATTACAGCTATATGAACAGCAGCAGTTGGCCTATTTCTGCTTTCCTGGAGGTCAGACGATCACTGGTCACATCTAAGAACAACAGAAGCTAACAAAAGGTCTGGTCTAAACCCTGTTAAGGTATGAAGAACACTCTTTGTTTCAATGGCTTTGGGCTACTGAAGGGTACCCATGAATCTTCTGCTGCAACTTACTGTAACGTGTCCATGATCAAGGAGGAGAGTACTGGTAAATGTACCAGGTGCTTGCGTGTACAGACTCACCAGGATTGCTGGGCAGGTCATGCAGACATTGCCATATGATGGTTTCCATATGGTAGATGATGTCTGGAGCTAGAGAATTTCACCTTGTGTCACAGCACATCACCCAAACTGTGCTTTGAAAAGGAGTGTGAAAAGCTTGGCCTTTTGTCCTCTTGTTTTGGTCCTTGCTTTCATTTTCAAAAGGAGAAACCCTGCTCCCATGCTGTTTGTACCCAGGGCATTTTCTGGAGTTGAACCCAGGCTAGAGATCCTTGTGGCCTACATCTGATGGGCTGTCAGTTGCTAAGGTGGCACTGTAGAGACTGAATTACATGTAACAATTTTGTGTGTTGACTGGTTAAACTGTAGATTGGAGTACTTGTCTGTAAAGGTGGTTTAACTCCACAGGTTCCTGTCTGGGAAAACAAGGATGAGGAATGAAAAAATTTTCTCAGAGTAAGGCATCTCTCAGCAAATACAGAGGAGTGAAGGAACAGTATAAAAACATTGTCTTTGATGACTTTATTTCCATTGCAGATAGGATACATAACGTTTAAAACCACAAAAGACAAAAGAATTCTGGCATAATTTTAACAGATTTGAGCAAGGAACAGGGACTGGAAGGAGGTGTTTCAGTGGCTGTGTTTTCGTTTTTTCCTAACAAATCAGATGATAATGTAGAACGTTTCTGGCAATGAATGATGAAGTTAGACTTATCTAAGTCAAACTTTTCGGTAAGAATGTCACATGTACAGTGTATTACTCGTTTAAAAATCCAGTTTATCTAAACAAGCTTTTCCTGTTGCTGAAATAAGCAGTGTATCTATTTCAGATAGGCCCTCTGAACCTGAAGGATTTCAGAGTGAGAACAATTAATACAGAACCACACCCTAGTTCAGAAAAAAAAGTGGAAAAAAAATTTATCACATGAATGTTAATGTCTGAGCTGTGGAACCTGGTGTGTTTTCTAGTTCTTGGGCCTGAATGCACACATCAGCCATGTCTTGACCACAAGTTGGGAACTTGGGAAATAGCTGACTCTCTTTTTTTAACAATATAGCTCACGATGATACCAAACACAGGATCATTCATGTAATTATATCACTATTTGATGTGTACAAAAATACCAAAATCTGTCTCTTTACAAGTTGAATAAAACTTAAGAAATTGCTTTTTTTGAGATTTTTCTATTTCAGAAGCATGCATAAAATCAACAAAGGCTTGTGAAATCCCTCTCTGCTCCATTTATTCTAATTTGAACTTCTGCTTTTTTTTTTTCTCCTTTGTTTATAGTGCCCTTTTGGAAGTACAAAAATATTTTTCTTCCCCCTACTAATTTTGACTTTTTCCATTTAGGAATCATTGATTCACCCTTATTTTTTGTACAGCTGCCATTCCAATTCTGTTAAATAACTTCTTGTGCCACAATATCTTTGTTTGTTCTACAGCACCATTGATTGATGTCGACACAGCCGTGGTAAGAGAGTATTTGATTAGTTAATTTCTGGCACAGAAACGGGAGGAGGCGCACAAATGTATGCATTTTCATATGTGGCACATAGCATTGTTTCATTTCTTTTTTTCTTTTGTGATAGAGAGGTAGATTTTATAATAAACTATTTAGGAATGCAGCTGGCTCAGGGGATCGCTGATGTCCCATGTGATCTTTTTCCAGTAGATTTTTGGTTCTAATTTGATCCAGATTATGATTATCTAAAGACTTTTTGTGGCATATGCAAAATCACTTGATTGTCACAGTCCTGTTCCTAGTCGGCTCCAGTCCACACCACAGAAAGTACAGTCCTAAGTATCACAGCTGGCACTCTTTGTGGAAAAGGCAAGGATTCGCTGCCTAAATTTTCTCTCACTAAAGTCAGAGGTAAATTTTATTTTAAATTTCAATGGAGCATAAGCAAGAAATGATGTAGCATTAATGCCTTCCTTCACTCCTCAAAAGATGATCCCTTTCAAGGACACCATGAAGAAGCAGCAACTGTTGCTGGCGCTACAGTATTTTGGAGAGGAAAAGAGGACTGCAGACTCTAGTTTGGTAACTGTGGCACCTTTTGAGCAAACAGTCCTAATATTCATGTCCAAAAGACAACTGGAAAGAAACCCCACAGACTGGGTGGACTGGGAAGGAAAGGACTGCTGTTGTTTCCTTGTTGTATGCCTGAGTGTTTTCAGATGGTTTATTTGCTTTGATGCATTTGGATGCACAGGGTCCACTCGGGTCCAAAACCGCATTCAGCCTTATAACCCATTCAGAAACTGGAGTGATAGCAAGCAACTCTGTGCACTGACTTAATGGAGCTGATTATCTCTGCCTTCCTTCCATAGCTCTTCCTCCAATGTATCCTCTATCCTTTCTCTATCCCTTATTTGCACAGTCCCGAACTGCCCTTTATACAGAACAATAAGGAGTTGGCTGTATATTCCACAGTAATGATGTCAAAGAATAATAACAATTAGCACTTCATTTAGCATCTTAACTATAACACAAAGATGCCTAGCCAGCAGTATCTCAGGCACATGGGGAAACTGGTCACATAGAAAAGAATTTAATGACCTGGCCAGCCATGAAGTAAGCTATTGAAAACAGCAATCAAGATTTTTTTATTTGCAGACCTAGGTCCATCCACCAAAATATTCTGTCTCACCAAGACTGACGTTTATAGGAAAATTCCTCATATATAATTTATAATTATAGTAGCCATGAACCTGCTACGCTTTTATTCCAATTAATTTATCATCCTCTTTTTCTGACATTGTGTAATATGAGGGCAAGTTGAGTGGAGCTTTTAAGATCCCCTAGACAACTCTCCCTGCCATTTCTTTCCTGGTCTCACTGAATGACTGCATGAGCTCGCCTCAGGAACAGCGTGGACCTTGTGGACCCAGGTATTTCCTTAGACCCCCACAAGCAGGTTACAGATATATCTTGTCATTCTTTCTGCATGACATCATTAACATTTGGCTTTTTGTGTTAATCCACATAGGAAAAACTCTTGGACAGACATTCTTCATTTCGGTCTCAACTACAGTTTGAGGAACGTTGTCCAAATTGCATCTATTCAGACTGCTGTTGCAAAGACCATTCTCCCAGCTTGTAGCCGTGGCTGTACGATTTCTCTCTGTAACTTTCTGCTGACACTTTCCTCTTCTTTAATCCCGTCAAAGGAAAAGCAACTTCTCTTCAGTTTTGAGGGCCCATCTCCTCTGTCATTTGATGTCAGGATCTGCTGGCTTTGGCAAGGGAGCACAAGGCTTGAATGAACGCTTCGCTGCACAGGAGAGGCTTCAGTTTTTCAGGGCAGGAATTTATAGCATTTAGTGTAAATCCCACGGAGACTCCCCAGGAATAAGAACGACGACAATACCATATGCAGGTGGTGATTAGATGGAAACCACGGGCAAAGCACATGTGTGCCTCATTTCCAAGAAAGGTACAAAAACTGGCTAAGGGTTATCTAGAAAGGATTACAAATTGCTTAATTTGTTTCTAGGCTTGGCCAATCATTCTTAGCAAACTCTATAAAGATTATTATTTAATGCGTTCTGCTATTACGGCTGTTCGGGTTTGATGGCCACTCTGGAGATGTGGAAAAGCGACCGTCATGTGCGGGAAGGGCAGAGGGCACTGGTTTGTTGGGGAAGTGGTGGGGCAGTGAGCACGTAGCATCGTGAGGGCTCTTGGCTGGCACGAGGGCCGTGGCTCGGCTCGGCCTGGCCCGGCTCAGCCGCGCAGGCTTTGCTGAGGGCCCTCCACGCGCCCGCCTCTGCTCAGCACCGCACTCGGGTGTAGCCTGAGCGCACAGCGGGGAAAAACCAGGCGCCTCGGCGGCGGGCAGGCTCTGCCCGCTGAGGGTGTTCGGTGCCCGGGCGGCCTGGGGTGAGGGAAGGGCCCTCACTGAGGCCCTCGGCATTGCGGTGTCACCCCGGGCGTCCCTCAGGGGGGCGGCACGCCCTTCTCCCTTGGACTCTGGCTCGGCAATGGCGAGGCCCGACGCGGTGAGGCCGGTCGCCCTTCTCCCCGCTCCCCCTCCGCACCACACAGGTCC
>WAAD01008452.1:52161-91293 GCA_013389945.1 Fregata magnificens
CGAAACTACTTTGGGAAAGGTCTTGCCATGTATAAGCCTGACCATGGCTTCAGATTTTTGGCTGGCTTTATTCTCGAGTGTTTGAGGAATGATTGATTGTTCTGGAAGCAAACTAAAAAGATAGATTTGAAGTTGTGAGCTCTCCAGGTCTAAAGAGCATTATGAGAAGAGGCATGTTTTAAGAGTACACACATTGGAGTGCTTTAGCAGCTAAGTACAGGCAGCTGCTCTTTGGACAACTTTGTCTTCATAGTTCACACAGCTCGTATGTAGGAGATGCTGATTTATATGCCGTCTCCACACATGTTTCCATACATGTGGTCAGAAGGGGGAGAAAGAACCTGCCTAATGCAGTAAAGATGCTAGCTTAATTCACTGAAGAAGAGTGTAATTTAAGCAAGTGTTTATTCCAGGAGAATATAATTCAGGAAAAACACAAATGTATCATAAACAATGGCTGCAATCTACAAACTTTTAGAAATTAAACTGGTGCCTGCCCTCATTTTTTACAGGTGTGTTTGCATCCTCTTGGCTGGTTTGTGTACTACATAAATAATGAACAGATTAGTCTAATTCAAATGGTGACTACAATGCTGTTTTGATTCAGTTAGTCACAAAAGCATAAAACCTTTCAGCACACGTTTTTTGGCAGGCTAATCATCAGTTTTTACTTCCAAAGTATTGCATGATCCACTGCATTTTCTGGTACATGACCAAGTCCAGTGACCAACTGGAATCTAATGGGGTCTACATGAAGCTTGTATGTCTGTCTTGTCAATCGTTCTACACAGTGACCTGTTTGTTCCCTTGTAACTGAATGACCAAATAGCTCACAAAAACAAGTATTATAGGAATAGCTTTATTATCTTTAAACAATCTCATTATATTACAATTTATCCACCAATATGCAAAATTAGAAGTATTAAACTATTTCCATAAAATATTCAGGAATGAAGCGTGTGTGTATATACATATACATTTTTTTAAATAGTGTTATTTAAGCAATGACTAAGTTATTAAATCACCACATGAAATGCTCATAATGGATGGGCTTATTTCACAGTCAGAAAAGGACAATGCAGATCCCAGGCTTCTGTATTTTCAGTACACAAGAGACATGGCTTTTAGAAATACCTTTTAACAAAACAGAACTCACAAGAAAAACATTGCAGTTACTACATTCTTATTTACTGTGCATTTGGTCATATCAAGTATGCATAGAAGTTATTAACTATAAAGCATATGTATCTGCTCCAAATGATGATCAGATTTTATTCCAGTTCTTGTCTCCCATTCTGGCCATGTTCAGGAATCCCCAGACAAAATTCATGTCCATAAGTACATAGAAAAGGGGAGAAAAGTAACACACATAGTTGAAAACCAAGTAAGCTTTTGTTTGTTAAAATAAAACTGCCATAGCCAGATTTGGTTTATATAGTAATCTAACTGTGCCCAGAGACAGTGATTTCTTGTCTACTACAAACTGTAAAACATCTGAAAAATAAGACACTTTGAGACCTCATTTGCCTTGATGTGTTTCACATCATGTTTATAAGTGTATTGTGATGGCATCATTAGCTATTAATGTAATTGGCACCTGTGGGTCCATACTTTTCGACCAACTTGGAAAAAAAAAATCTCACTTTGCTTAGCACAAACATATTTGAAAGGTCTTGTTTCTTAATATCCCTGGTTTTATCTGTTCAAAGATGATAAGTATAAAATGAGTTAGGTCTTAACTGGGCACGTAATATGTAGTGGTGACAGATCAGAAGTAAGCGAGACCCAACAAGGCTACACTGGGCACCTGCATATCTATGTTACATTGACCTAGATTTTTGGTAGATTTTAAGGAGACTAAGCTCTGTTTCTTAAATTTTTCAACTGCATGTTATTAGCTTCCAGCTAACAACCAGACATTGCACAATATGTCATATATACATTGAAAGTCCTTCTGAAAATTTGATGGTGGATAAAATAAAGTTTCTGTATACTGTGTGTTTTAAAAATAAATTCATGTTGTAGTTCATGTTTTGTTCTCCAAACCACACAAAGGCACTAGTTTACATTAAGGACTAATGTCCTGCAAAACTTCAGTCAAATAAAGGAAGCTATTTTAAGGTTAAAGTGGTGCTAAAACCCAGCTGTCACTAGTAACTTAAAACAGCCACACTGGGTTTTTCAGATTTAGTGGGGGAAAATGTTTTGCCTCAGGACATACATGGGGGGGGGAGTGCATGTGTGGGGGGAAAGGCTCAGCCTTGAGCAAGTTTTTACAGCTGAGTTATAAACCTGGTTTATAACAGAAACTGGCAGACCCTAAAATATGATATAGTATGTATTGATACACATTTTGTGTGTGTGGCGAAAATGTCTGCATGCACGCAATTTTTCCTTATTCTCTGATTTTTGGTTATTGAAAAGAAAAAGGATTTTGATTGACCTATAGTCCAAGGCTGTTCCTTTTCACTTTATTCGTTTGCTGGAACGCTTTCCTTCCAGCACTAGTATTTTGGCTAGGGAGCAGGAATGTTGTCAAGATTAGAAAAGCTATTGGGCCTAACTTTGTTATCATCTCCCACATAAAAAATTCTATGCATCTCTACTCGATGTAGGTTACTGCAGAGAAAGCACTACTTTCAAAATGGTAAGGTATTACTATACTCACCACAAATAAGTATTAATTAAATCCTTTCCTCAAGGCTTTATTTTTCACCATGGTGAATTTGCTAATGAATACTTGGGCAAAATTTGGATCAACTACATATTGGTATGTCTTCATTATAGTTGGAAGGTGTTCGGTAGCCACAGTTTGCAATGCTGGCACTGTCACAGTGCTGGGAGCGAGATGATAAGATGTCTTTGTGATGTAGTCCACAAGGCGGTTGTATTGTTGTTCTGATAGTCTCTCTCTAGCTCCATCTGCCTGAAATCAGATAAGATAAAATAATTACTGAGTAATTGACAGTAACTGAACTTAGTAGTAAGGACAGTCACTTCCACAGTACTTTCTGTAGTTAAAAGTCTTCCTCCCTGGGATCTTTCTTACAATAGTTTAATGGATGTTCTAATCAACAGTGTTCTCCCATAGTTTAGTGCTTGGTGGATTAGTCCTCTCCTTTGCTGTTTTGGACACTTCTGAGAAGCTCTAACTCTACCATAGAAAATTTAGGCAGTTTCTTTTGAGAATTTCAGGGATGGACACCCTGGTCAAGAGTAGATCTTTACAACAGATCAACTCTTTGTAGACAGGAAAAGCATCTGAACCCCTTTTAGAAAAATGCCAGTACCTCTTGGCAGTGTTTATCAGATAGCAATTCTAATTAGCAAAAACATTTTCTCACAAAGTACAACTAAAGACAGCCCATAGCTATATCTGGGCAGTTAAGTTTAAGTCTTTAACTCACTTGATTTAAAAGAAAGACTAGAAGCTCCCGTCTAGGTGAATGTTCTATGACAGGATATATCCATCTGCTTCTGGTAACCAAAAAGGCCATTCTGGGGCAGAGGACCCACACAATTACATTTTTTTAAACAAAAGGGTTTTACTAAAGATGGCTTGGGCATGTCGTTTCTGGAGAAGAAATTCAGGTGTCTATGCAAACTGCCTTTTCCATCACCATGAGTTGGAAGGAAAGAAATCCCTTTTTGCAGGCTGAAATATGTAGAGGTTCAAGGCTCTAGCAAGAGGGATGCAAGTAACCTACCTCTAGTGGAAAAAACCACAGTAAAACAAATATTGTCAACAGAAAGGTGACATCTACCATATGGTTCCAACCAGATAAAGTATTAGATGAAAAGCCATGGGCAAACCTGGCTTTGGAAGATCAATCTGCTGTGCCCTTTTTTCAAAAAAAGGAATAAGGAAGAAAAAGGAAGAAAGAAATTGAAGATGACTATGACCAGCTTGAGAAGGGAAAGCATGCAAGCAGGCATCAAGCTAGTTGCATGGTTTCAAAAAATATTTCAGAAATACTACCACGGATGCTACAGTGGTATCACTAGCAAAGTCATTCAGAACAGAATTTATTTCCAAAATATGACAATGAACAGAAAGGCAGAAGCTATCCTAGGGCTAGACTTTGATGCTTCCTTATTTACACTTGGAGAACTGCTGACCAGTTTCATTTTTGTAGGGTTTAAAATGTCTTCGTTTGTTGGATGTCACACTAAGGATTCAAAGACTGCTATCTTCTGACTGTCTTTCAGGGAGTTTTACACATGCCTCACTAGATGTGATGTTATTTTCAAACAGTGCCATTGGATTCAATTTAACATCCATGATCAGTATCTTGTCACATCTCTGGACTGCAAGGCTCATTTTAAACAAACCATTGCTTATTTGAAGAAAGAATTAATATGATTGATAGATAGCGACAGATGTCACATCCAAATCAAAACAGTCCCCTCTGTTTTTTTTACTATGCCTTTGGAGATGGATTTGCTGCTCAGCAAGTAGAAACACTCCTGTTTTCAATCATTACCACAAAAATGCTAAAGGAAGCAGGCTCATGAACAAGCTCAGAAGCTCAAGGTTGGAGCCTATGCCTAGAAACAGCAGAAATTATGAAATGGGCAGAGGAGAGTGTGGTTTCCATGAATGACCTTAAAGGGAGGGAAAAATCAGAAAGCAGACTGCTGCAGCAGACTAACGGCTAACAGTGGAGAGTGGTGTCTGAACCACATCTTCAGTCTGGTGGCACAGCAAAAGTATCTATCTCAGCAGTCAGTCTGTTTTACCAGTCGAAAGGAGAGAAATACACTAAAGTAGCACCTATGTAAACTAGATTTTAAGCTATGGGGTAAATCTTGCATGTAGGTGGCTCCACATTTTTTCCTGATTTCTACTTCTAGGGAGAGAAGCCAGGGGAAGCTGGGTTATAGTTCTGCCTCCAGACTGACCAAAAGACCCAAGTTATCAAACGAGATGGAAAGGGTGCTGGCATCCCACTCACCTACTCTTGTGAACCCATTCTTCATTCAGCCCCAGGCTTTATCCCACAGATACAGCATAATTATTCAGGAGGAAATATTAACTGCACTTGGATGGTCTTCCAAAGTAACTTGCTTCCAGATGACTTCATCTGCAACCGTCTGCTTCTCCAGCCAGTTTCAGTTTAGCTTATATTGTCAAGACAACAACAGAAACTTGGAATTGCTGTTATTCTACATTTTTTCCTAAATGGGACCTAACATTGTCACTAAGTGCCTTAGCCCACTACTTTGAACAACTATAATTGTAATAGCCAGACCATTCAATGAATCAAACCTTAGCCAAGGGTTGCTTAATGCACCTGCTAGAGGAATCATGTCCTTTCATGCTAGAAGGCCATACTTTTGGGTTAAGAACTCCAGATTTTTTTTCTAAAATGCCTTCAATTACAGCTTATAAAGAATGAGCCCTCAGCCATTCTAACTCTACAGTAGCTCCAGCACCTTTGTTGTGCAGTCCAGATGTGTATGTAGCACTGATGGGCTGCTTTGCGCACACTGACTAAGGAGATCCAGTTCTTTAGGGTTTTTTTCACTGCTTTGAAAAATCCAGTGACTGGTTTTCAGCTCCAGACATGATAACATGTAGCACTATCATGAAAACCCTGTTGCAGATCATCACAAAGAAATTCTGGAATATCTGAAATTCCAGGGCCCTTCAATTTTTTGCTGTTGTCTTGATGTTTTGAGCCATACCAAGAGCAGCTGGAAGAGCAGACCTTTTGAGTTTGATGTCTGTCTGGAAGCAAGCAGTGTCTCAATTACTTTGGAAGATAATCCAAGTACAATTAACGCTTCCCTTTCAATAACAATGTTGTCAGTGCCAGAGTTTTCGAAAATCCATCCAGGCTATTCCTAGCCAGATGGATTAAGTTATATATTGTGGAGGCGAACAAGCCATCAAGCAAACCTGAAGCAAAGCTGAAGGAGTCAAAATATGCTCCGTAACATCTCTGGTGATTACAGCTGTAGAATAACTCATGTTTTGTTTCCTAATAGTTCCAAGAAGCTGAGGAGAGGGAAGGGGAGAAACTGTTTTGGGCAGAGCTGAAACAAAACTTTTGGCAATTATTTTTGTGAGCAGTAAGACAAAAAAGTGGATTTTTATAATGTTGAAATGAAATGTTTCAATTTGTTGTGTTATTTCTAGGATCTTTGACTAAATTAATCAGAAAAATAGACATAACTTACATTTGGTAACATTACCTCTATTTTGCTAAATTCACCACAATATTTTGGTTGACCTGACTGGGCATTTTCCAGCTAAAAATTCTGGCCATCTTTACTAATGTCATCACGTACAGTTGTGTCTGCACTTCAGCTGAGGACATCTTCAGTGCAACAAGATGGCCTAGCATTAATATTTAGGAGTTGCGTCTATCTAGGTGTAGGTGTGCAGCTCTGAGGCTGCTCACCTGCAAGTCACAGCTGACTGCTCCTAAGCTTCCTTTTCCTAATCACATTCAAGTAGTTTTTAGAAGCTCCTGAAGCAGAGGCCCTGGCTCCCACCAGCACCAGTGCTGCACACAACACCCCAAGCACCACAGAATGGACGTGCTCAGCTGCAGAAAGGAAATTACTAAGTATGAAATTTCCCAATCCACTAAGGCAAAAAACTGTAATAAACATTAATTACAAAAGAATATTACTTAACTCTAGGTAATTAGTAAACCTTTATGGAGCTTTTGGAATCTTTTATTGTGTAGCTGCCTTAGCGTAAAAAAATTTAAACTTTCGTATTCTTGTCTGCCTTACTTTCAACTGCTCCTCCTTATAGCACATTTCTTTAAATTTTCACACAAATTTCAGCATCAGCATCTGCATTCTGAAGGAATATTTTGCCAGGTCTGTTTTGTACAGCATCACTCAGCTTTTGCTGTCTTGCCATCACTGACTTTGCTCCACCTGAGGCACAGGCACTCTTCACCGGTTTTATCATGCCATACTTTTTCCCTACATTCTCAAGAGCCTGCATCAGCCAAAGAGATTGTGTACTGAGGCTGGGTGGCTCAGGGCTTACAGCTCCTGGCATTGCTATGCCACTGGAGTAGGACTCCCATATTTCTGTCCAGAACTTCAGAAAAAACCATGTATTTGGTCCAGTACCTCCAAAGCAGGTCACATTTACTGTGTGTACTAGCATGTATATGTGGGAATGATGGACTCTGCACGTGCCACACAGGGTTGCGCTATGCATGTACAGGAGCCACTTGCCCAGAAGTCCTATACATTCCCAGCTGCAGCAGCTGTGGGGATTAGAATTAGGCTCCCCGTCTCTCACCTTCCCTTCTCCCAGACAGGCAGCCCCTCTGCCTCATCACCCTCTTGCAGCAACCTTTGGGCAAGCAGCCCTTCCCCCGAGCAGCAGCCTACTCCTCACGCCTTGGATAACCAGATACAAAGACAAGAGCCATCACACTACAGCCTAATAAATAAAGATCTGTGCTGGTGCTAAAGTTAGGGTTAGGATGGGTTGAGTGCATCAAATGCCTTAGGGAGAACAAATTATCTTCCTCTTCCCTCCAGGACAGTAGCTCTGGACTGAGCAGGATAGTCTGGACTCAGTCTGATGTGTGCCTCCAGCAACCACACAGCACTCGGGGATAAAAAAGCTGAGCTTCGCCCACTTGCATCAAAATTTAAGTAATGCCTCATGTAGCTTTGTGGTGAGAGAAGGCAACTCCAGTCAACAGCACTCTGTGAGACTGAGGTTAGTGGAAAGACAATAAATGTGAATAGAGAATTCAGCACTAAAAAAAGCTTTCACAAAAAAATCCAAGCACTGTCATGGCACAGATGAAGTCCTTGCTGTGCTGGAATCGATGGCAAAACTCTTCAGTGACTTCAGCAAAGTTAGGATTTTACCGAAGGTGCTGAAGCCTCCCCTACTTTTTGGCACACCTCATACTTCATGAGGTTTTACATATGTTCTTTTCGTGTATTTGAAACAGAAATTTCGGGCATAGCAGTCTATGAACTACCTGACACATTTCTATAAAAACAACAACCGGGACATCCGTGTTTGTTTTTGAAACGATCTCTCATATGATACCACTTGAGAATTTAATACAATAAACATTGTTTCCCAAAAGTGTAAAAATATAACATTCTTCTACCATTAAAAGAAGATAATTCATCCAAAACCTCAGTATTCAAATGGCTTAGAGATCTTTCAATATGAAGATGAAGGATTTATGCTTACTGGCAAACGCTTGGTGCATCCAATCTCAGCAAAAGAACTGATCCATTTTAAAGTTAGCATTTGCAGAAGAAGGAAGATCTAAAGAAGTAAATACAGCTAGCAGTCAAGTAAGACCACTGCATTGGAAGTGGCAAGATAAGAAACATGCTGAAAGGAGCATGCATCAGCACCACTGAACTGTTAAAACAGAATTCACAGAAGAATAAAAGGAACTGTGCTCACTGTAACTTTGCAGGCACAGGCAGCAACGCTGACTTGCCAAACAATAAACACCTCGCACACATGTAGTCACGAGAACCTCTTCAGAAAAGAGGTGGAGCTTACCAAGAACCCAGACTTCCTCTACGTTTTCCCTCAGAAAATTGCTGTCACAGATATGAAATGGCATGATCAATAAGAGGACAGAAGGGAGGAGACACGTCCCTTTCATCCAAAAGGCAAAAGTCAGCTATGAGGTGCATGAAAACAGCAGGTCTCCTGGTTTGGCACTTAGACCTCTGGCCTCCTGACCCAAAGGTGAGTATGCCTGTTGCCAAAAGCACCATCATCAGTGTAACTTTATCTTCAGTTGAAAATCATAGTCAAGTCTTTACCTCCAAATCAGAAGGCACTCTCTGTTGTTTTAGCTGCACCTTCAGCAGGTCTTTTTGCTGATCATCTTCCAGACAATTGATTTCAGTCACGGGGAATGCCTGCTGCTGTGTGTCTTCACTGATGCTGACCACAAAGAGCACCTCTGAGGTGAGCAGCAAGCAGCCTTCATGCTGCTGGCCTGATCCACTCACAATCATGACGTCTAAGGCCATATGGACCTCCGGCCTTCCTAGAGATTGCAGCATTTTCCTGCATCATCAAGGGAAAAAAAAAAAAAAAAGAGAAGAAGAAGAAGAAGAAAAAAAAGTAGTCAGTGTTATGCACTGGATCCTCCAGGACTTCTTTTGATCACTAATGTTTTTACTTAAGCCTGTAGCTATCACCTACAAATACAAAATAAGCCAGGGAGTATATTCCAAACCTCCATTACTGAAAGATATAAGACTTAGAGAATAAATGTGAAACTGTTATTTATCAAAACTCCTTAATCATTCACTGCAAAATTGGCCTAATAACCGTGCGAGGTCAGCCTATTTCCCATCCTAATAGAAAAATTACCCTGAGAAGTGGCTTACAAATTCAGTGCAGAAAATAAAGCTATCTTCACTAACAGCTGTTTCTGGAGATGTGCAGTATTTTTCTTGGGCTCAATGCAATGAGAAATAAGTAAGAACTCACTGACTGCCATTAAATAAAGATCAGCACTGTAGTTCCAAAGCTGGAAGCAGATCAGCAGCCCATCATTTGCAGATTGGGTTTCTATGCACTACCTTTGTGTTTAATGTTCCTAAACAAACTGCCATAACTCAGCCTTTCCTAGGGAAGCAGCCTGTTCACTTGACCACAGGCCAGAACCTATTAATAAACAATGTGGATGTAAAAATGAGCAAGTGTCTAAATAATTTTACCAGACATATTTGACGTGGCTATTTGGAGCCTGCTCAGCATGTTGATCATTTGGATGAGAGCGTTGCTTGGGAAGCTGAGAAAGTCCAGCTCCATGCAAAATACCTGTGGTAAGAGAATTTAAGTTTTTTAGTAGTTGTTTTCTACAAAACAGTTACATGTTGCAGTGATGTCATCCGTTTAGAGCAGTTCATAAAATAGTGCAGATCCAAAATGATGTCACATCTTTGGAAGCTGTAGTCAAGATAATTCATTAAATATTACAATGCAAGAGTTGTGCACTTAACCCCGGTGATCTTGCATTAGCAAGAAACAAAGAAAACCCCACTGTGTGTTCTAAAAATCAGCCATACACTTGCAATCAAGAGAAACATTATGCTCCTGAGAGCCATCATTTCAGAGGAGGATCGGACACATCGCTTAGGATTTATGTAGAAAAGATCAAGACCGTTGTTAACTTTCTTGCTTAATATTAAAATACTTCCATGTACGTGTCACGATCTGTACAAATTAGAAGGCCAGTTCGCCTAGATACTGTATTTAAATGTTCAGTTACTTAATCCAGCTGTTAAACACAGATCCATATACATTTATGAGATCTCCCGGGGCATCTGGTTTATTCTGAATTCTTCTTAGTGCCAGCACAGAATGGAGACTACAAGAAGCAGTTAAACAGGTTTCTAAATAGACTATCCAAAGCTGAAGATGATACAGTATGTATGCTTTCAGATGGCTTGTAAACTTTTAAAGATGAGGTATGGTCACCAGAAAGAATGAGAGGGTTGCAAAAAAATTCACAAATTAAGTAGTTTTAAAAATTTTTACAAGACGGACAGGAAGTAGGTTAAGCAGCAAGCACTACTGTTATGTGGTTTAGTGCAAAGTCACTCTTTGAATAAACAAAGAAATTTTCTTTTGTCTAATTAAGCATTCCATTGAAGCAAAAGGCATTTTTGCATAAGGGTGTCAATAACTTAGATTCCTTTTTGCACAATGGATAATAATTTAAACAAAACATCAGTGCTGAAAAAAACCCCTTTAATTTTTAGCACACATGTTGATGGTAATACTTAAAAGCAGCATCCCAGTTGTAACAGTTGGCTTACCGAGGTTCTCAGCATTATGTGCGTGAAAATGATATTTACAGATGGAGAAAGAGAGAACATGTGTTTATTTCTGTGTGGTCCCCCACCCCTCGGTCCCCCCCAAGAGGCACGGTCCCACTTCCAATCCAGTTGTGGGTAAGAGTTACTTGAACTCTTGTGTGTTTTCCTCTCACGCACTGTCAGCTATTATTGACACAGTTTTTATATTTTTTCCTGGCTAACTCTTTTTGTCACATGCTCATGGAAAACATGATGTCTTGTATACCATATCTGCAATGAAAAGTGTCCCTCTACTGTTACAAGTTTCTTGATAAAGACTGCAGCAGAATTAAATCTAGAAAGAATAATCCATGGGCAGCAAAACCAACACGCAGCCAGCCGACAACAGACAAAAGTTTCTGATTTTACCGATATGGGTTTTATGCCTATGGGACGCATAATTCAGGAGAACAGTTATTATTTACATTCATACAAACAAGATAAAGTTAAATTGAAAGAACTGTAATAATTAAATGTTTCATTATTTCTTTAAATAGATTGCTTCGAGGAATGAGTTCTGAATGTAATGGGAAACATGGAAACTACATCTTAAACGTAAGCCCTAGGAGAACTACTTGTATCCTAATCAACACATCACGAACATAAATATTGCTAGCTATTAAAGGCTTAAATCTTCAAGGTTTGTCCGGCGTAATTAGTGAAGCAAAATTATTGACACATTGTGCTTGTATCAACAGGTCTCCCTGCTTTTCTTCCCTGACTGCCCCCCGCCCCCCTTTTAAATATCCAGACCAACAGCTTTGATTTATTGATACTGGCAGCAAAGAAATTAGTGTATTTTGATATTTTATTTTTATCTTTTATAGTTTTTAGTCATCCAGAAGTATTCGCATCAATCTGAAAGGATTTACCACCACTGCCACTAAGCACTCAGTCTAGCTGGAAAACCCACCTCTGGTCATTAAAAGGTTACCCGTGTATCCAAAAATGGGACTGTCTTCTCACAACTCTCCAGTTTAAAGGGGATGCTCCTACTACACGACTCACTTCTTTCTCCCAGGAACGCAAGTCTCTCTCCGTGCAGAGACAGCACAACTCTTTCCTTGCTGAAACACAGCAATCTCAAAATAACGCTCTAATTGGATATAGTGTTGCTCTAATACTTTTATGTCAAAAACTCTTTTGTAAGCACATATGTTTCTGTAACTAATTCTACTGTATTCCAAGAATTACTTCATGCTTTCTGCATTCCGTGTTTCTGTGGCTGTACAACGCTGATCGGTAACACAAGAGAGAAGCACAACATGATGGCTTTTAAGAAAACCAGCACAACATTATAACTATTCAGCGGTGGCATTTCTACATAGTTCTCTTAAGTTACACAGCTACTGAGCCAAATAAGTAAGACACAGCAGGTTGTATCTGTAGAGCATTTTAAAATTGAAACAGAGATGTTGGAAATAGAGAAACTCACCGTAACCTGTCTGGGAGACGAGCTCAGCTGCCCCTCCGATGGGCTTTGTGAAGACACCCATGATTCCTTTCCCCACACCCGAGATGACCCCTCTGGCTTTGTGCCCAGCTGAAGCTTGGGCCTCAGACACTCGCTGAAAATTCTGCATCGGCTGATCCACGATCCCAGCAATTGCACCTGAAAAAACAAGAATCCCCAGTAATTAGTGAAGATTAATATCCCAGCATAAGAAGAAATCTTACTACTGGACCTGAATGTTGCTTGGATTACAAACTGTACCCCACCCTTCTTATACAGCTATTTAGCATGTGACCAATTAGCTAAACAATACCTTAGCTTCAGTTTAAGTTAGATCTCCACTTCCTTTTAACATATATTCCTTTTTTAAACATTCAGATCACTTAACTTGACAGTACGTTTTCATCTTTCAACTACTTTCACTAAATGCTTTTGCTGAGTTAGTTTGATTTAGCTCATTCTATGTAGCAATTCTGAAAATGTCGGGCTCAGAATAAAATCCACCCATTTTAGAAGACTTGAGCTGTTATGGAAATGAGATTTTCACGTAAGCCTGAGATTGACTTAATGAGAATAAAAACTGCCTGTATTCAATAGATCATTTTTATATCCTCTTCCACTGCCAGAAATGTTCATAAGCTAATGCAACTTTTGATATATTACTAAGATTAGCAGAATTAGACTTCGAGACTTTTTGTTACTTTTTTGTGAAAACGATCATATTTTACTTTAATGCGCATGGGTCAAACTTTTACAAGTGACACAGTGACCTTCCCAGCTTTTAGTATCAACAGAGAACTCTGACTTAAATCTTCCTAAATGTAAACAGGTATGTGAGGTGGTACATTTCTTTGATCTTGAGTTTACTCTAGCCACTTAACCACAGACATGTCTCTAGTTATTGTAATTTTGATAGATAAGCTATTTGGAAATCGCTAAGAGTACAAGAATTGGACAAAGTGACATTGGTTAGAAAACGGTCTGCCTGATCCGAGGTTCTTTGCTGAGTGAAAAGCAAGTTTGCAGGCTCCTCAGCTAGCTCTCAGTTTGCACCTTCAGCTGCAAATATCAAGATAAAACAGTTATTTAAGGAGTAGGACCGAGCGTCACCTTGGTAACCAGGCATTTTTACTGCAACCCAGTCATCTTTGAAGATTCTGCTTTGTGTGTGGAAGCAAATCCAGGCATAATTCCACACATTCAGACAATCACAGCCGAGGTATTTGGCCCCATGTGTTTACCAGCGTGACATGCACTAGTCAGCTAGCCACTAACCGGTTTTCAGATGGTTGTAGTTACCGTTACTGGATAAACAGAGAAGTTGCTAACTTTGAACAACAAGAACTAATATTGTACTTGTACACTGGTATTCTGTCCACAGAAAAGACGAGGATGAGAAGCAGCACACATTTCCCCAGATCGTTGTCCTTGGGATACTATCTATTGGCAATTCAAGAAACTTGCATCCCCCATAAATGCCTCCCTCTCCTCTTAGGGAGATTGCTTCCAACTTCTATATGTGTACCCTTTACTGATATATGTATAGTATTTTCCCAGAAAATGCTGGTCTATTTTTAATGTGAGTCGCAGTTTTTATTGAGCTCACTCACTGAAACTGAGTGTGCAGCTGAACATTCACCCTTTGTACCACAAAGGCCATGAAGCTTCTTTAATGCCATGCCATGGAAATGATACAATTTTCAATTGAATTCTGTTTCATTAGTACTTACCAGCTGCTCCTGCTGCTTGACTAAAATAATACCCGAACACCGCATTACACAATTGGGATTGTTTGTCCAGTCTTTTCTTTTGTACAATTGTGATGCATTTGAAGGCATAAAACAATACTTGGTGTTCTGCTGAGTTACAGTATTACATTACCCTGTGACCTCCTTCACCTTATCTATCGAGGTCATCCACAGCAACTGCACTTTCAGAACAGAAGTGTTATTGCCTTATTAAAGGTAATCCACCTAAGCCCTAGCACTAGTAAATTATTTACTGCAATACACTTGAGCAATGTTATAAGGTAATAATAAATAAGAGCCTACTCCAAAGGACCTGTGGTATGCTCCAGGCACTTCTCAGCTGGAATGAGGCCCAGAGGACAGGGAAACAGAATGGAAAATGCTGTGACTATGTTATGTAAGAATATTTATATAGTACCCCAAATAATATATAGCTTAATTAGCCAGTTGTTTAGTACTTCCACAGTTTCTGTTATTCTGCCATTTGATGCATGCACTGAACTTGTCTGTGAAGCCGTTGTGCTTTTGTATCTCAAATCCTTTTGCAAGTCCTGCCTTTCTACCTGCAAAAAATATAACCAATGATCTTCTCTTCCCTCTCTGCTCACCCTTTGTAATCTGTTATCTCAAATTGCAACTCACTGACGTAACTCATTCACGTGCTGTGGTCATGCCCACAAATCACACAAACTATAACCTCACTCCTTTCATTAAGGAGTGGCTGGTCCTACCACCCTTGTGTGGGGAAGCCAGATCTGTGCAGGTCCTTTCCTGTGTGCACCATGTGTGGGCAAAGGAAAAAAGGAAAATAGGTCAAAGGCTGAGCAACCTCAAAAGCCAACAGCAGTGAGATAATGGTGACGTGCATGTGAGGTTCATTGCACCTCCTAGCACCAGCAACTGTGCGAAGCAGATGTCCCCTGGTGTCCATGTGGCTTCTTTCTTTCTAAGATAAAGTGAGTGGTAGGAGCACCATGCTGGATGGACTTACCACAGAAGGTGTCTCCCCCCAGGTTTCAGTATCAGGGAAGCAAAGCATGGAACCACAGGTAGTGGTTCCTCCCTTCCCACTCTCATTCTCACGGTCTAGAGACAGCTACGGTGTCCTACTGCTGTCCCTGTCCCTTCTCTGTAATGTCCCTTGCCCATTTTTGTTTTTTAAAAATGAAACAATTCTCCCTTTTTTCTTTCCTTCCTTACCCTAGGCATTCAATTTTATATGCATGTCCACATATGTACACACAGATTATGTATGTATAAAGAAAACCTCAATAAAATTAAACACCAAAGCAACAAAACAAAAACATATTCTTCCATTACTGGACCAAAGAGGTTCCAGCAACACCGTAACATCTGCTAAACATCAGCTGGGGTGCACTCTGGTTAATACATGTTGCTCAGTAACCATAAAAAAGATATTTTGATAACTACAAAATTCAGATAGTTCAGAGTATATCACTGTATTACTTCAGGAAGAATTTGATTACGGGCAGCAACTGGTTCCTGCACAGACTGACAATGTTTGGTGAACGTAGCACGGCTTATGGAACTTAGCAAAACCCACGTTGCTTGTGACAAACTCTTCCAGACCAAGAAATAATTGGAAAAAAGTCCCCCACCAGGAGAAACCGGCCATGCTTTGCCATAAGGTTGGAAGCCAGCCAAGCTGAAACCATTTTGCTTCCTTTTCTTTTCTGTGTTGTCCGTCAGGATTGCTGCAAGTGTTTCACACCGAAAACAGGGCTGAAGCATAGACCCATTACAGCAAACATCACATAAAAAAGCAGCTAAAAGAAAAGAACACCTGTTGGCGTGCATTAATATATTTGCAGAATTAGTGTGTGGAACAGCACACACCTTCAGGATTAGCACTGGCTCTTAGTGTCTCTGTAGACAAGCAAACAGAGTGGCCCCGATTAGTCATAGCTGCGCAGTAAGAACAACCACCACCACCCTTAATAACAAAAATTTGCGCTTCTGAAATCCAGGCTCGACCTTCTCCAGCAGCAGAGTTACACTGTCAGTCAGTATTACTATCAATTCACTTTCCCCAAAAGCAGGAAGGAGTAACTGAAATGTCGAGCACTTTTGCTGTTGTGAAAAATGGCTTTTCTAATAGTTGTCAGCTTTCAGTTATTCAGATATGCTAAACTTCCTAAAGGGAGGTACTTCAATACAATATTTTTCACTAGAACCAGTAGTTGGAAATAAAGCCTGTAGTTTCAATGTTCTCTTTTACGTGGTTATAAATTATGATTTTAAGCTTGACCCTGTCACGCAAAATGCAAAAGATAGTTCCTTGGTTGGGAATGCCGATCATCTAAATATTTTAAATACAATTTCACTGCATTTTTGTCTGATCATATAAAAGAAAAAACACACCTACGATAAGCTTTTGCGTCTTTTCATGCACAAATGTTACTAAAATGACCCAGAAGTCTCCCCCAAACTAGAAAAGACAACGACAGCCCGCCAAAGATAACAATCAAATCAAACAACACCCTGACAGTGCTTGAGTCATTTAAAACGAGACAGGACAAAGCACTTAAGAATGTAGCACAGGGAACAACTTGCACTGAGGAGGAGACAAGAGTACATGATTTTGGCCCTGATTCAGCAAAGCTCTTAAGCACATGCTTAAGTGCTTTGCTGAATCAGGGCCACCATGAGCCAGATTTTCAGAAAAAATCAGAAATGCAACTCTTCTTTCTGTGTAGATACCACAATGTATCAGTGAACTGAGGGCTCTTACATGCCTTTGCCTAGGCATGAAATCTGCGTTTGCAATTCTTTAAGCTGCTTGCGTGAGTCAGATGGCTTTTACAAACATGATAGTACTGTGCCTGTCCTAGAAATCTTTTTCACATTTCTCAACTTTACAATTAGAAAGTCATAGAAATTATGGCTTCAAAGGGTCTTGCTCTCTGCATTCCTGTGCTCAGCTGAACTCTTCATCCTTGTGAAGGAAAATAACAGAGCAGCTCTGCTTCGTTTCGTTACGTATGAAGAACCTGGAAGTGTGTTTAGAGTAAGCATGTTCACGGCTAGTTGGAACATGCTGGTAGAAAGAAAGCAGCGTGGTGATACCTCCCCTTCAACTACGACTGTTTTTTGGGGGGAAACCACAATGTTCTTTAAACTAAATGGTCAGGACAGAAATGGCTTTCTGATGCGTTTGTAAAAATTGAAATGTAGGTCTATTCATAATTTAGGTCTCGACACAATTTACATGAATGCTGCTGTGTATACAGAGAAAACATGCTTTTCAAAAATCAGGGTTAAATAAAAAAACCATGCCTGATACAAATTCAGTGGAATATTTCTGATTCCTCCCTTAGTGAGAGGTCCCAGTCAAGTCAGTGTCAAGTCTAGCTACACAGAAACCGTAGCTATTTATCTGGGTGCTTCGTTGCCTGCACTGCTAAGAACAGATGTATTTATCAGGGAGGAATCTCTAAATAATAACAGCAGGAGTAAGAACAAGATCCTAGCGTGCGGAGGAGCACTGTTTAAATGCTAATATGAAGCTCAAAGTTTCTAACATGAAGTCTGATTTCTTAGGAAATCAGGGACACTGAAAATTCTAACTCTTTTTTTCGGTTTTGTTTTTAACTCAGACATACTCCCGCAAACAACTGAAGCCTTGTGCGCAGGGAGGTACAGGCACAGTGTATTTGTGCATGCATGTTATGAGTTCCTGGCTTTCCGGAACAGCAGAAACTTTGCCTTGTTACAGCCAAAGCTGCAAAGTTTTGCTCTTTACTTCAGGCTATACAGCTGATGCTTTTAGCTCTGAAGGGCTCTGGTGTTCTAGCGAAGGGGATAGCCACCACGTTATCTCGCTGTCTTATTAATAACTGAGCCAAGATCACCAAACTATTTCACAGCACACATACACTAGGCTGACACAGTGCTTCTAAAAGTATAATCTTTCATCCAGTTACTCAACCTGACTGCCCTTAGCCCAATAAAAGAAGAAGGAAAAATAAAACCTTCTCCGAACTGCCTTTGATTTGCAACACCAGTAACAGCTTACTATTGGGATAGTAGCTACTAATATATGAAATTTCTCCTTTATGCACATTTCTCCCAGGACAGTCGCTTGCTGGTTTACAGGCATTATCAAATGACAGTGCTTCACATCATCTAATGTTATTGCTTAAAATAATTTCCAGTAACTTAACCCAAACTTGTAACATTTTTACCACTTCCTCTTTGGGGCTTTCAGGGTTGCGGTTGCAAATTTAGGAGTTGTGTACACTACTGAAGATTAGGGAAGAGGACAAATCCTTTCAAGCTTCAGCTCTTCTAACCTTTTGCACTGGACTGCTTTTGGTCACTTTGATCTCTAAGGGATTCATACTCTTTAATACGTACTGAGGAACTCTGCCAAACAATACAGTTCTGCATTCCTTTGCTGTGTGACAAGTACAAGTAACCTAGAAAATCCAGCCCCTTACCGCAAAACTTCTCGCAAAGATTTTTTTCCAGTGCGGGTTAGTTTTCAAATTTTTAGGTACTATTTTGAAATGGCCAGAGTAATCTTCACTTCTAACCAAACCACTTGGCTGCTTGATGAATACAATTACACTGAATGAGGATGATCTGGGTCTCTTTGTAAAAGCAGAATTCCTCATCAAAGCTTACTTAACATCTGCACTAAGTTCAAGTGGTTTTCAAACAAAACCAAGAATCCCTGATATCTACAGTGCAGCAAAAACAAGCAGGTTCGGAAGGCATTCCTATAACTCATTGGAAAGTAAACATCAGTGTGATGACGTCTTTGTGCTGACTTAGTTACAAGTCACCCTGCCCAATGCAGAATTATTCTTTTCTTCTCAGCTATGCATCGTGTACCAATGAAAATATTATTTCACAAAGAGAGTGCAAACTTGTTCTATATCTGCAATGATTTTATCAGCAAAACACACACACAAAAGTCACGAAACCTTGATGAAAAGAAACAGTCTCATACACATACTGTGAGGCTATTTCACAAAAAAAAAAAAGCCAAACACCCCAAGCAAACAGATTTTGCATTATAACTCACATGTAGAAAAGACTGGTGAGCAGATCAGAAAACAGTATTATCACTCATCTTGATATTTAATAGTACGTTACCTAGAAGGCTAATGCCTAAACGGGAGAGCCCCTGCCTCAGTCCTTCTCCCAGGCTCTCTGGAAGCTGCCTTCTCCATTCTTCTTGTCTGTTGTAATGCTCCTCATCCAGTGACAGCCTATCCATATTCCGAGCAAGACTTGTTGCCAGATTGGTAATTGACGTCAGTGTACCTAAATACATGGAGATCTACATTTGGGTCTGGATCAAAATGCTTTAATTTAAAACACGGAGACATTCTATGCCTCACTGAAATACTGAGCTTAGGAGCAGAACAGCAAGTCAATTGAAAAGTCGCCCATGTGTAACATGCTTTACTATTTGTTAAGCATCACCACACTGCTTCTACGGTCCACGTCACGCCTTTTACATTAGCCTGCACCAGGTCTGCCTGGCCGGTGGGAACAGCAACTCATCCGAACATCCTTCCCCAGTTCCCAAACTTCTGTAAGGCTAACCCAAACGGAGCGGGTGCTGTTGGAAAGGTAAACAAATATTTACAGAAGGAGCCCTGGAGGACGCGACCTGAGGGAGCCTGGAGCAGCAGTGAGCGGCTGGGGCAGCCGTGCCGCGGTCTCTCCCAGGCGGCTGAAGCCACGCGATGGCACTGTTTATACAGACTTCACAAAACAAAAGCTGCTCCTGTTCTCAGGCCAGACCAGTCCTGCTGTCAAAATCTATCCACATACTTACATAGTTATGACAACTGTATCTACTTTTTTTTTTTTTTTTTTGAAAAAAAGGAATAATAAATATGATGAGGCGACACAGTGTAGAATTTCTGATGGTTAGCAGAAGTACAGAACACCTTTAATATTTCTGCAGTTATCACATGAAATACTGGCTGAGCCAATCTCCGTTTCCCACTGGGAGGTTTAAAATTCTGAAGTTTCTGAAACATTCTTACACACTGTAGTTAAGCGGTGATCTGTTTAATACATAAGATGTTATATATGAGCTTTGTTACCCTCCCAGCATTTCGCTGCAGCCTAGCAAGCCAAACAAAGCTGCAAGCAATATTGTTTAAAACTTTTAACACATCCTTTAACAACGCACAACAACAAAGCAGTAGTTGGAGCAACAAAGTGAAAGATCTACCTTTGGAAATGTGTTTTACAAATGATGTTGTTCCTCTGGAAACTCCACTGACAAATGCTCCTGGGCCTCTGGTCAGCCCTTCATAGGGGAGCCTAAAGAAATCGGCTATGCCATTCCCTATGCTCCTCACCAGACTAGCTGGGCTTCCGAGAATTTCCAACGATCCGACAACCCAGCCTGTGTGGAGAAACAAGACACATGTTACGGCTGCAAAAACTGCAGAAGCAGCAGTTGTGAAAAGGTTATTCCTTAATTCTCTTTTTCACACCAGAATTCATCGCATTATGAACTTCCTTTGAGCAAAACACGGGAAATAACTCATCCACTATGAATTCAGAAATGGCAATCTTTCATACTTCGTAAATCAAAGAAATCCTTTTGGCAAACTCACAAATAGCTTTAGAATGACTTCCTTCCAGGAGCTTCCCGTATTTCTGCTAAAAGTGTGTGAGAGAGGCGGATGCTAGAGCCTCACAGCTACGGAGGAGTGGGACTCCAAGTTCAGATCACTGGGTCGGTTTTAGATGCTATAAGGCAGCATTGTGATTTCACATCCTTATGTGATAGAATTGTGACAGGGAGTTTACACTGATACAATGTACTGCTTTACCGGAGTGTGGAGGTCAATTGCTTGATGGAGTGTTAGGAAAGGGGATGCAGATTTTTGACAAGTGCTTAAGAAGTTATTTTAAATCCACCCCAACCCTTCTAAGCTGATCATTTTCTTGCAGAGTGCAGTGAAAGCCAGACAAATGTCTTTTGCTCAGTACAGTTGTGTAAACAGCAATGACATCTACATGCTGATTAGGTTACTCATAGGGGAGTATTCCTTATGCATATCCCAGGAGAGGTATCTGCGGATCTGGTTTCCTATATAAACGCAGGGTTGCCAGCAGCTTGCTGGATGGCCGAGTGTGCAGCAATCTGTTGCTGGAAAGCTGTTTGCAGGTCTTGTCTTTCTCAGGCTGGTTGGCAGCAGATTTATTAGGGAAATAGTGCTGCATAACTTTTTTTTTCGGCAGCCCAGAGAGAGCGATTCAGAAATGGCAATAAACGTTAAACGGGAACTGCCTGATCTTTGAGCCCCAGTACCATGAATTTCAGCTGGCACTGTCAGAACGACACAGGGCGCGACAGGGCCAGGAGACTGAAAGATGGACAGATTGGCCTCCTGCTCTCCCGCTGAGGACCCTTGATCTGTGCTGCCCTCCTCATTCCCATCTCATCACTGCAAACTCCTGCTATCCAGATGCTTTTCTTGTTTTCTAGTAACCCCTCCCAGTCACTCCTGTGGAAGGCTGAATCATGAAACTGAACAGAAGAGAAAATGTTACTCATATGAAATGAATTAATCTCATACTATCATTGTAAGCTCCCGGAAAATCTATTATTCTTGTTGAATCTGTCCCACATTTCAGCCCTGGCAGGTTGAGAACTCCAGTTCATGTAGTATAAAAAGCAGGAACCACAGTGGACATAAGGGAGAGGGTGGGATGGACTATGAAAACAAGAAACAAGTACTACTGGCAACGCGACGACCAGAGCAGCAATGAGTGCTGTGGCCCTGCGGTGCCTGCCCTGGGGAGGAGTGTCCCCCAGCAGTCCCCCCCTGCCGGGGACCAGGGGAAGCCAGCGCTCCAGGCTGGGCCTGCGACTCCCTCACTGTAGTATTTTTAACAAATTACCCTTGCCACTGTGTGAAGTGATGAAAAGCTGGAGTAGTGGGGAGGCATGTACAGATGGAAAAGATGCTCTTTCTGCTTTTTCTGATCAATAGTGTCGCAATAATCCCTCACAAACAGCTTTTTTTTTTTTTTCCCCAAATGTCCTTGGCATTCCTTTTCTCGAGGCGGTGATGGGACGGCATGAGGTGACAGAAAGGGGCTGCACGACACCACAGATTAATGCCTTGCTGCCCTGCAGGCACCACCAGGCTGGGACACGAGAGACTCCAACTCCACTCACCTGTTTGGCCAGCCAGCGTGTTCAGGAATGAAAATCAGACTAAAACCAGGAATAAAACCTGTTAAACACAAAGCTGAGGGGTATCCCGGGGATGGGCTGTTGGGAGTCTGGCCCTGGCCTGCGGGCTGTCAGTTTCGGGAAGCTCTGGAAGGAGAATGCTCACCCTTGGAGAGCGCACGGGAGGAACATGCAACCTGCAGCAAGGGTGACCCTCCTTGGCCAATACTCAGATCAAAACTAACGGCTCCTCACTGCTGGCATGGACCACCCAACCCAAGGAGGAAGGCGTGGGAGTAAGTCGGGAATAGGAAAACAATGAATCAGGAATAATCGCTCAATTCACAAGCTCTGTGCTGCATTTTACTTTGCAGAAATATAGTATCATGTCAGGTTACCATTTCCCAAAGTATGCTTAGTAGTTATATCCACTAATATGAAGTAATTATGACTATATTAGCAGAGAGCCACTGCATTTTCTTTATAGGCAACTATAGGGTTAGATCTGGCTGATACCAGTAATATTTTTAGATAGAATTTTATTAACTTTTAAATAGAAGCCAACTTAATTAGAAAAGGATGGGAGATTTCCATGCAAGTTTTGCTAATTTGACGCAAGCAATGCTAATCAGCATATTGGAGCAGAGCTCTCCAGCCCCATTCATTGCTTACGAGACATGGATTCCGGCTGCTCCTCTGCAACATATGGGGCAGCCCGATACACTCCCTTTAGCAGGCTTTGGGCCAAATCCTGCTTCCTCCCACAGGGCAGCAATGGTCTTGCACACAGCTAAGGCCAAAATGAGACTACACCCCACTTGGAGCGTAAGGCATAGCTGTATGGGAACGGTGTTTGTGCAGATGCTACAATGATTTATGCATGGGGCAGTGGTGAGCAGAAGGGGGGTCAAATAACCCCTTGTTTTGTAGATTAATGTGGTTAAAATGCAGGAGAGTGAGGTCCTCTTCCATAAGAGAACAATCCAAGAAGTGTAACTCACCTGATGGTGAGGAAAGGACTCAGGGTTTGCAGACCATATAAAGCTTTTTGCTTGATTTTTTTCCTCCTTTTTAACTTTGTTGACACGGTCAGAGTTTTGACAAGTGTCACAAGCTCTTTAAAATAAAGCATCTTCTTTGTCCAAGCAAACATTAATCAACACAATTCACCATTTTAATCATGGTAACCCCTTTCAAAAAAGACATTTTAGTTTTAATGCTTTGAGTGGGATTTAAGTAGTAACTAAGTATATGCTTATGTGTTTTCCTGAAGAGAACTTCCACTGAAGCAAACCTTATTTCTTAGTATTTAAACCTGCTTGATTTCAGCTACATCATGAGCCTGGACCAAGGGGTGGCCTGTGCACTGCTGCACACTGCAAGGTTAGCAGAGGAGGAAAGACCAAGATCAGGCTCAGGAATCTCTCACTAGCATATGTGCCTCACCTGGGATGTTGCAGATGAAAAGCCAGTACAACCCCAATTTCCTGCTGCAGTCTATCACCACTTGTATCACCACTGCTAGCCAGTTGTGGGGAGAAACATTCACACTGTGGACCATATTTGGCCACACTCTTCACTCTTAATTAGCAAGAAACTAGATCTCCCCTTTTGTACTACGAGATTTGACTGTAAAACAAATCCTAACGAGTAGTAAAAAGAAAAACGTGCAAATTTTGCAAGCAAAATAACGTAAGAAAATAATGAATCAGTGCACAATTGCGTACACAGTTGCCATAATCAGCTATGCGAGTCAGGTATGCACACAGTGGAAGACCAGATCAGCATCCCTCTGTTTATAAATACTTGAAATGCACGTGTACAATTTTGGAAACTGTGCACAGAAATCAGGTCGCAGCTATGCTTGCAGCACAAATGAAGCATCAGGATTTCAGAAAATCTGACCACTAGTATTGCAGGAAAATAAACCCCATGTTTCAGTGTGCAGTACGTTACTTCTGTGTGATCATGGAGGAGCTTCCTCCTGTCTCAGGGACAAATTCCGTTCCACACTAAGACACAGCAGAGACCAAATTTCATTATTTCTAAATTAATATTTATGGGAAACAGAATGTACCTGCTAACCTAATAGACTAATTGCTAATCCTATATGGAAAAAAGTTAGTAACAGCAAACTTCATAGTTCTTGGATCAAAGGACAACAAACATCTGTGTGCCAGTTTAGCATGAAGGCTGTATGAAGAAAGACAGATTCCTAATCATAAACTGCAGCCAAAAGGAGTTTTAACAACAAAACAACATTCAGGCCTATAATTTACTTCTGAATGCAGAGCAACATGCTGAATAATTTGATTAAATGTAGTTTTGGGGCGTTTATGTGAGGAATGTGGGTTGATTCTTACTAGTGCTGTAATAGAAAATGACAAAACCTAAGCCAGCTAGAATACATTTTTATGCTGTGTTCAGGGTTTCATAAAGCCTTCAGGCGGCTGGCTAATGTTTAGCACAACTTTACAAATCTTCACTGGTGTCTGCTCAACCATTTTATTTCCCTTCTGTCGTATGGCAGGACATGAAAGGTGTCTGAAAATATCATTATCAAACAGTGTTTGAGGAAAACAATAATTGTATGGCTAACGTCTAGGTTATTCAGCTTGAGAGACAATCACAGAATCCTGGTACCTATTAAAAATGTTACATGTTATGGAAAAGTACTGACCTGCTCTGAAAAGTGCTCCAGCAGCATAATGCATGGCCAAGGCATGGACAAGTTGCCTGGCAGTGGTGAAGATGGGTCCTCGCTCAAACATAGAGAAAGAGAGAGGGGTGTGATCTGAGGCTATATACAGTTTCAGTGAAGCATGAATACTGACAAGGAGATTAACAGGTTGTATTGTTAATTTTCTTAACTTCACTGGCTTGACTAAAGCTCTTGCATGCTCTTTCACTTGTTCAGGCAGTATCAGGGTAGTACTTGAAGTATTCATGGATTGACAAGTGGTTTTGTTTTCTGGAAGATATGTATCAAACAAAGTCTTAATGTAGTAAACAAAGGTGTCTTCCACATACAGCCTAGCTGGTTTGAGCTCAAAGCTGAGGTCATTCACGTGAAACATGAAATTCTCTTCCTCGGAAAAAGCAATGCAGAGTTTTATAAAGCAGTTTTCCTTATAGCTTTCCAAATCTTTGTTACAAACAATGAGGTTGTTCACTCTGGACCACTGCACGGTCTCATTTTTCTCTCCTTGGCACAGCAGGACTGCAAAATGGAAATTGGATTTGCTGTACAACTGATTGTCCAGTTGCAGGTCTTCACAATACACTTGGAGACTATGAAATTGTGGGAGGCCTTCCACTGTGTCCTGCTGGAACTCCTGCGGCAGGGGTCTCAGGTAGCTGCTGGCTGGGGCCATGTGGAGGAAAACATTGTCTGCTGTGAGACGCAGAAGTTCAGATGACAATTTGTGGTTTGTAATATCATCAAATGCAGCAAGACTTAACTGACTGATGAACATTTTCAGTGACAGGGTCTGCTCTTGACTTCTAGACAGCAGGGAAAAGAAGTTTTGTTACTTCATGTATTTTGAGTTCACCAGACATCTCGCTTTCTCAAGCTATGAGGAGAGTCGTTCTGTAGAATACATGGGAAACTCATTGTGCAAGTCCTGTTAATGTTAATGGGATCTGGCAACCTTAATCACCACAGTGGGTACCAACCAGGAGGTCTTCTAAGAAATGGGATATTACACATCTGTGCCAGGCTTCTCCTTCTTTCTTATCAATCAACAGGATAGCGTGGACAGGAACATCTCTATATACACAGTAATTCCCTACTGGATTTGCGACAGAGCCAGATATTAAAGCAGACAACAAATACAATTTTTCTGATAATTCACGTACAGCCTCAGCTGTTACAATATTTTCTGGGAACCACTACTGACGGTTACTATTATGGATAATTCATTTCACATCACACGCAGCGAGTGCCCTCCAATGAAGCCACCACACCATTTTTATACCGATGGCATTGAGGGTCTCCCCCCCTCCAGTGTTAACTGCCTATTGCCAAGTTTAACTAGCAAGTGGGCTATTATGTACTGCTGATGACCAGTTTCTCAGGGATTAATACTTAATTACAGCACAAATAAAACCAGTACAACAAATTCTACTCTAATTGTAACAGCATTGCTGGAGGCCAGGCATTCTGCATCTTGGAAATAGGCAGTGTTATAATTGCACTTGAATGGAGCTGAGGACCAGGTTGTGGTGTGTGCCGAAGTTTCTTTAGAAGAGTGTTACAATCAAGTACGGTTAATTACTGCCTGTAAGACTATTTCTACAGCCCTTGCACATCAAGCTTCCTACCAATTTTAGTGGGAGCTTGTACGATTACAGATGGCAGGACCTAGCTAAATACACTTTAAACTGACGAACACACTCAAAATTAATTATGATGGAAAATGTCTTTTTTTCAATGAACAACTCAGGACTTCTTTTGTATCAGAAATCTAGTGTTTACCTTGAAGTGACATGACTTTTGATGTTATATTGTCCTTTTTTAACTGTGATATACAAAGCATAACATATGGTCTAAACATATGCCACAGAGCATGCAGCACTATTAAACAAAACAGTTAAGCCAAAGTTCGTAAGTTAGTTAACACTTACAAAGCTGACTGACCTCTCAGCACTGTTTGGCAATGCTTTTTATCATCTTTTATGTGCTTTATGTACCTGTTGAGGTTGATCTCGACGGGTCCTGCTCTTCCTTCTGGGGCCAAGGTTATGACTGTTGCTCCATGCTGATGGGCAATGTCCACATAAACATAGCCAAAGCCAGTTAAGAACACAATCTAGTGGAGACAGTTAGAAACATATGGAATGCTACTGAAATGACTATTTTTAATGTCATAATTTGAATTAATCCTATTAATGCCTTCTGGTTGAGATCTTTTACTCAAATCATGATACTGTTCAGGAAAAACAAAAACAGATTTCAATACAACAGCTCTGATACTTTAAGTATTTCAGTTGTATAGCAAGATCAAATTTTCACCTCATCCTTTAACTGTATAACTGAATACATTTTAATAAGAAATTTCTTCTCCAGAAATAAGCAAGATGTGCTGGGGAGGGGGGAGGTTATATGAGAAAAGGATAAATAGGAAATTTTAATTTGTGATTTTGGATTAAGGAGAAAGGCATATCCCTGGAGCTCTGCAAAATCCTGCCTTCTCCTCTGGAAAAAAACCCCCTAAATTAACATTATGTTGCTATGCTCTAGCTCAGAGCTGTTAGATGAATGGCTGACAGCATGATGCAAAACACATGAATATGAAAAAAAAAAGTAACATTTTGGGTTCATGAAGACTTGTTTAACAACTCAACACTGAACACATTTTTAAGCCATCTCAACTGGTTTGGTGAGAACACCTTCACAAGTAAGGTGCTGCCACAAAGAAATGGCAAAAGTCTATTGGAAAACGTAAAATGTCTAAAAAGGCAGGAAAATGGGAACTTGACAACAGGTTTGTGTCTTGCTTACAGATATGCATTCTGAACAAGTTGTCCTTAGGTATAAATATTCTACTTAAAGAAATGACGTATTGCTTTTGGAGCTTAATTCTGCCATATTTCCATGGAAGTGTTGTGTTTTTCCAGAATATAAAAGATTAAGGTCTTTTTATGTTTGGAAAACTCACAGCAGTCCTTGTTAGAGCAAGCTGGCTTCTGTTTTCTTGTAGGGCTATCATCAACACAATTGCTTACTAGATTGTAATGACAGAAGCTATAATTTAAAGGAATGCAAACTCAAGGAATAACACAAAGATAATGGGCTGGCACAGGTAAAATAAACAGTTGTTTGTCTTGAAGAATCTTTACTGCTGTTAACAAGTCACCAGAAGAAAAAGCACTTGGAAGTTTAGTATGATCAGCACTTAAACTGATTCTCATGACAATATTTATAATAACCTTGTACAGATACTTAAATTTCGTTCATCGAATTACATCTTATTCTTCTGAGAATTACATATAAGAGAATTTCTAATTTCGATATGTCAGTTTTAATGCTTTGCTTATCTGAAAGAGATTCGCAATCCTGCATGATGGAATTGGAGAAAAAAGGACATTTACTGAACTTTCAATACACCCTCATTATTCTAAAAAGCCCTCATTGATCTTAAAGACTGGTCATTTTAATTCCAATTTCAGATGATTCTGATGGTAAAGATAAATAAAATTAATAAAATTTTCTTTCTAATAGAATAAGAAGTACCTATCTGTGACTAGGTAGAAGGAGTACAAATTACTTAAGATCCTCTAAATCCCAGTTATTTCACAATCTGAACCGAGTTGTGTGAAGCTCTTAGCATATTCCTTATTTACTTATATTTATAGTTTTCTAAGAGAAAGACTGACTGAGAAATCCTGGGGAAATTCTCTACATGTAAACCCTAAAACTTCAATAACAGAAGGCTACACTTTTTATTTGGAGAGTTCTTCAAGTAGACAATGATCCCCAAATGTTGTCTTAGCATCTAATTCCTTCTAGGAGCCAGATACTTATAAAGAACCCTGGTCTGGCATAACATTAATGACTGAAATTTGAAACCTTGCATTGCTTGACTGGCTTGCTGAATGAAACTGAACTACTTGCTATATAACATAACACTCAATAATCAAGAGCATTTTGTGATTGGTCCCCAGGGAAAACATCTGAAACTAGTATTTCTTTCAAAGAGCCAAGCAGTTTATGCTGATTCCATGTAAACTAATGACTTCAAAGATGGAAAAAATTCCCATCAAAAAGAATTACTCCAGTCAAGGAAGTTTTCATTTACCTCAAAACAGGAGAAGAATAACAGAAGGAAACAAAAGGGGGGTTTTGTTTTGTTTTAGAAAGACATGCGTAGCTTCTGTGAAGACACAGAGGGATAATGACAGTGATGATTCCTACAAGATGTAAAGATAAAAATCCTGTGATAATTAAGTTACAAAATGGAAGGATTTTCCTGGATCCTGTTGGATTCTTTGCTTATAGGGGACAGAAATTTTCAGGACTGATTTTTCCAGGGAACACCAGGTTGATTAAAAAGAAGTGAAAAAATTCAACGCTAGAAAGCCTGTATTTTTGATCTAGCTATTTTTAAAAACAGCCAGTGAAGAAGGTAATCTGCATTCTAAAACCTCCACAGGAAGGGGCTTAGGAAGGAGAGCTCCCAAGACTTAAATAAAAAACCCCAAAACAAACAGAAAGGATATGCTTATGGCAGAGGAACAATATACTGTGCAGGTCAGGAAGACAACCATTTATGCTCTGAACTAGGAAATAGTTTATAACAATTTACTTGTGTTCCTTGATTGTTGATGTCCACAAAATCACTCCATTCATTTACTAATTCATCGGACGACATCACTTTCAGAAGAATGCTGGGCAACAAATCTCTTGTTTTGCAATCTGGATAGCTGGAGACTTGGTGGTAAAGTTCATGATGAACTGAACATTCAGCTGGAATCTTTCTACAATAAACTTCAAACTTTGGTGTATCTGAAATTTTATAAAATATACAAGATTAGGGCTTTCTAAAACCTGTATTAAATCAAAACTCACCTATGCTTACACAAATGAGGAAGTTTCTGTCTGAAACATTACTAATAAATAAAAACATTATTTTTCTATTGGTTGGAAGTTTATGCGTTTGGGTTTTTTCCCTTTTCTTTTTTATGTCATTAAGATTTACATAAATAATGTTCCACTGATCATTACATCAACATACTGTAGCTGGAATTTTGGCACTATGTGTTGTGTTACATTTGTGAATCTGAGGAGATTTAAATGTTCCATGGGATTGAACTGATGTCAACAAAACTCCACTACCTACTGGTTTCCTACAGCCAAATTGCCTTGACAGCTGGAACCAGGGAGACTCAAAAGCCTGGAGCCATGTAAGTTCATACTCCTGACCTCATGACTTGGTCCACTAGCTTCCAGGCTTCAGTATCTTCCAGAGCTTTTCACTTTGAGAGAGACCTTTATGAGGGCATCAAGTTCTTGTTGTAACCAAAACACACACTGAACTCAACTTTGTATTGGAGATACAGTAAAATAATTTATACTACAACAGTGCACTGTATCTAACTACTGCGTACTACCTACCTTTGAAGTTCTCTTTTACAAGCAATGGAACAGAGCACCTATTGTGGATAATTATACGAGGACTAGGATCTTCCGTAAGTGTTAGGTACGTCACGCCAAGATGCTCTTGATAAGTCAGTGCTATAGCTCTAAACAGAAGAAGATATATTTGATTATGCACGTTTTGGAAGAAATCTTTATGTATTATTACTCTGGACAATTAAAAACATTCAAAACTAGCAGCTGTAAGATTCTTTATGATCAAGTTCCAATTCCACAGATATTTATATACTTTTAGGCAAGTACATATCTCCACTGAGAATTATATTTAAACAGAAGAACACGTGGAAATAGCACGAAAAACAACATTAGAGAAGTAATCACTTCATAGAGACTACTCAGGAGTTAAATTGAGCACGTGTGTTTGCAAGATGAGAGACCTAGCCAGCATAGATTTATATTAAATTAAAAACATGAGATTGTAGGCCCAAATTTTCAACATAATCTTTAAAATTTTCCAGAAGAATTTGCACGCGTACTTCTCTGATACACACGAGAGGTATTTTTAACAAATACATAAATTTGTAACTGACTGCTCCCCTGGAATGATCCACAATGCTATTGCCCTTTCAAATGTTAATGTTATGGATTGTCACTACATAAATTTCCAAAATGGAAATAAATTAATTTAGTTCTACTCATTAGCTACATAAGATGTCTGCACACATAAACACAAATTCTTTTTTTTCTTGTGCAAATTTATTGGCTATTTCTAAAAAACTTCACCTCATGGTGACTTTAAAAATCCAAACGGTCTGAAAATTTGATTAGGAACATGAGATCCTCTATGCCTGTTTCAGAATTATAAGGAATCCTTTCCTTGTTCTTTGCATTTAAAATTTTTCTTAACCTGATGTCTGTGCGAGAATCTTTAGTGTCCACAATGATACCTCCTAGACTCTATAGAGGAACTGTATGAGGGTTTGAAAGATATCAGGCACTTCAGGCAAGAGAAAGATCATATGGCTGGTAATATACACTGATGTAGCTTCTCTAATTTCAGCAGATTGTTTCTTGTTTATACCAGCATAAGCATGAATAGATTCGGATATCAGGTCTGAGAATTAAAGCTGGGCATCTGACAAGTCATTGGACTGTTATTTTTAACTAGCTGGATGCATTTGTTTGTACGCGGAATGCACATTTGGATATTTCAAGCTTTAAAACTTGGAAATCCTTCCTTGTTGTAGTCTCAAAATAGTTTCATCCCTTTTTTGCTTTTCCTATCATCTTATTATTTTTACTAAAATATATTTTTACCTTTTATAAACAAAACCTGAATTTTTGTATTGTATTGTTTCACACTGTCTTTGAACTCTTAATTTGTTACCCACAAATTAAAAAAGACCATAATCTCGAATAGAAACTTTTCATTCTCTTATTTTGTATGCATGTAAAAAAGTAGCAGCCCATACGTTATAAAAATTGTACAAATTGTACGTGGCCATAACACTAAACCATTTACAATAAAAGCATCAAAACCATCAAAAGATAATAGTTTTTAATTTAAAGTAAGACTTGCCTTTACGTACGGGGGGCGTGTGTTACTCTGACTTTTGCATTAATCTCTTATGGTTTGCTACTAGCTGAGGCTTTATAGCAACAAGCAAAGTTCATTATTCCTGACTGTTCAGTGTACAATACCTGGTACAAAATCCACTTTCACTACAAATCCCTGTGGGCACTGCCACGCTCTGTCTAGGAAACTCCTGTTTAATGACAGCTGGTAGGCTCCACAGCTCACAACTCCCAGCGCAGCTGCCTGGACTGAAACTCAGCAGCATTCGTTTTTCAGTAAGAGGCTCCACCGAAGTTAAGGGACTGGTGTCCGACGTCAGGTCCCAGCAGGGCACAGCGCTCAGTGTCTCGCTGGGTGGTGCCCTGGCTGGACTGATGCTGAACACCGTACTGTCTGATGAGTGGAAGTCCTGGAAAGAAAAAAGATGGTGGTAGCATGACATGCTGGCTCCTAGCAGGAGTTATTCCTGTTGATCTTGCACAGAACAGTCTCAAGTAGCTAACTGACCACAACTAACTAAAGGTTGCGCTAAGTCCATCGCATTAAAAGCTATTTGGCCGAATTCTCTCTTCAGGTAAACTTACGCAGTTAACTGAGCACAGTTATCTACAGTCCACTCTCAGTTGCACAACATAACTCTACCAAAAGCAACAGTTACATCACTGTAACATAACTGAGAGAAGCAAATCCATTTATAGATATAAAACTAAGAATGGATTTTAGCCTCAACATTCTTCCAATTCCCCATCCCATCAGACTGCCACAAAATGCGCAATGCACAAATGTAGATACTGATGTGAAGAAAACTAATGCAGAAGGAAAACAATACAGAAATAGGGAACTTTAAAAATTTGTTTATCTGCCAACTCCTCTAGCAAGTTTGACCCTGAGAATTCTTTCCACATACTTTACTATAAATGTAATCTTCAATAAATATGTATAAATGGTTGATTAAAATATATTGACCATGCATACATTTTTGGTGCCTGTAAGCTGGTCCTTAAATATACTGTGCGATTATTACAAAACGGATATTCACGATTTGATGCAGTTCGCTGAAATACATAAACTTTGGGCACGTCTCTAGTTCTGCAGCTTTGTTCAGATAACTGGAATCTTCCCAAAAGGATAACAAAAAGTTTTCAGCCTGCCAGGCCAATATACCTCTTTTACACACAAACTCAGTAAAAATTCTGAGAACAATTTCAACAGCTACTACGGATTACGCTGCCTATTTTACAGAAATGGCCATTAGTGCCTGAACAGATGGAGCACAGGCAGAACTAATTCTGCAATGTGCAAGAATCTCCTGCTTTGCACAGATTTCTGATCACAGTTAATTACTGGAGTCGAATTTACCAAGGATTCTGTATTTTAAATTAAAATTATATAAAATACTTTATCATTATTATATCTAAAGATTTCTGTTCAAGCTCTGCTATATGCAGTTGAGACCATACAAATCTAAACACCCATGTACTGCAGATGACAAATAAAAACAGTACCCACAGTGCTTTACCTCTTCTCCTGAGTGGGGTTTGGAAATGGAAAGCTGTGGCCTATAATAGATTTGATATGATGTATCATTGATTATTGTTGTCTTATCTTCTATCTGTAGAATTTGTATGCCTTGTCGAACCATTGAAGAAATGCAGAATTGACACAACTGTAAGATAATAAGAATGATGATGAGGTCACACACAAAACCACAAAAGGTACTGAAATACAGTGACAGAACTGCCATTTTCTTTTTAACTGTGGAAATCCTGTCTATATTCATGCACTTCGTAACTGGAGCCACATCACATACTTTTGAAGTTGCATCTGTCAATGTTTTCCAAACAAGATTGAGAATTCATGATTTTTTTTTTTCCAGGAGATACTGTATTATCTTGATGAGTTGGGCAGAACATTTTTGGCGATCTAATTCTTTAAATTATACTTCATACATTGTTTATATTCTCCTTATGTTTTACATGTGTTAACATAATTAGGGAGGATCTTTCACACTGCATACGTCTGATTGTTTTAATCTGCTATATGACTTTGTTTTTAAATGATAAAGTTATAAATCATGATAACTTTCTTCTAACCTTTTGATGACCTGGAAAAGCACCAAGTTTTATTTCAGCTTCAACAAAACCTTCTTCGTCCAACGTTACTACTTCCCCATTATCGGCATCCTTCCATTTTGGAGAGGTCACATTATGAACCAGTTTAATTGCCACTGATTTGTGCACAGTATTAGTGTTTGCCCAGTATATTCCAACCTGAAAAGCTTCCTGCAAGTGAAAAATAAGCAATTATCACTTGTTTTCAATTTGATACACTTCTACTAGAACTAAACGTAGTTTCCAGTATGAAGTCAATCTCATTTCCTCCCTTTCTCCCCCTGATACTTTCTGTGTGGTACAAGGATAGATGAAATCACAATGTGGATATGGGACTGACCCTCACAGTGGAATCAAGACCATAGTCTACACTGAGACGTGTTGATAGGCAGACCGTTTGTTTATTAACAGACATATGCGGGGGGAAAAGAAGATGGCAGAATAGACAGGAAGTATCAGACTGTCCAACTGGAATTGACAAGCTGCTATGTCAAATTATTTTAATTCTTTCAAAAATAAGGAATATTGGGGTTGTAATAAAAAAGCACGTGCATGGCCAGCTAAGGTATGTGAGAAGATCCATTACACAAAACTCTGGATTCAGGAAGGCAGGCATCCTAAAGAATCTTCCTTGTTTGTCGTTCACCCTATCTCATTATTAAGCCTTTCTTGGTAGCATGTGAACTATGAAACAACTCAACCTGAAACACTCTCAAACCAAACATTGCTTCCAGGCTGTCAGCTTTGCTACTGTGGTCAACACGCTTCCCAAGTGACAGGTCGGCACAGCAGGGGCCAAAGTCTGTATTTGGCCTTTATAGCAATTTACTTGGGCTGCTACATTATGCCCACATTGTGGATTCATTGGCTGAATTGGGAGGAAGGAGAGAAGGCTGCTGAATCAGATGGCATGCAGGTCTTCTTCCTACAGTGTCTTACAGACAATTTTTAACTATGCATCTTTAAGACATGTTGTTCTTCAAACATTGCTATCAAGTATGTCATGCTACCCACTTGGTGGCTCAGTCAGCATGGCAAATTTCTATTCTTATTTCTACTCCTCATCACATGACTAACAGACACAGTGACTGGAAAGCAGGAACCATCTGGACTAATAACCATTCTTCAGAATCAGAATGTTTAGCAGAACTGTGCCTGTTAACGTGAACGGCAGAGTTACCTTGAAGTTGGGAGGTATAATTACTTTCCCAGTAGGTACTTGAAGAATGATCTTCTCTCCTTCAAACAGCCAGAGGTCCCACTTGGACTGATTGATAAGTAAAGCCCAGGGCAGGAGTTCTATCAGCAGAGTTTTAACACACGGTTTCCACACTGACAGCTTTACCCGCATTGGGCTATCCCATTGGGAGAGTTGCTCATTACTGTTCAAAAACAAATAAACAAAAAGATAAAGTCTAAGGAATAATGAATTCAAGATTACAAATGATAAGCAGTCATTTTCAGAAAATTGCAAGGCTTTTCTGGTTTTGAAATAGAAAAACAATCTCCTCTTACCTTATCATTCTGGAACATACTGAGATACTGTCAGACAGATCTAGCTACATGTAGGCTATAAAGACATATTTCTAACTGCATAAGCTCAACCTAAATTTGGTCAATTAAAGAAACACCTTAACAGAATTACCATTACCCTTCAGAACTAAACCTGTGACTTTTGCAGTCATAAAATCACATTTCCATTTTTTTTTCAGCAACTCCTCCTACAGCAACTCCCTGTTTCCGTACTGAAACAAACACCTACTGAATAAACAACAGCCTCCAGAGCTGAAGAAGGTGCATTTTTTTTTAGTTCCATTTTTTTAATCCTTGCTGATGCAATCTTCTCAGTGTAATCAAGGGCAGCCCCTAGGCTGACCTCAATTTTTTCCCACCTGCAACAGATTCTGCAGCTTACATACAGGAATCATGTAATTACTGAAAACATATTCAATGTTGATCACATACAGTCATCTTGAACGTGATTTCAGTTTATTTGAAAAGGCAATGCAACAATCATAAAGAATGTTTAGCAAAGAATTACCTGTCTGAATCCTTCCTATTATACGGCCATGCGGGCTGGGGAGGATTAGCAGTGCCATAGAACTCGGACAGTATTTGGTTGACATTGCCACCTGGATGGGATTTAGTCGCTATCTGTTTAATTAGCGTGGTTGAGATAGGGACTGCGCACTCTGATGGATCATCTTCCTCCCTGTCATTGAAAACAGATTCAGTCACTTACACAACAAGACCAAGCACTAGTAGCACTAACATTTTCTTTAATGAAGCTTTCCAAGCATACTCTGCAGTAGGAACACTCTCAAGATAATCATGGATGAATCAAGTTACGATGTCTAACAAGTTCCTGAGCATTAACTGACTTGCATGAATTTGTTATGACACTGTAATGACCTTTGTGTCAGAGACCCTAGAAACTCTTCAGTATTCTCAAAAAACATTTCAAGATCATTTAGAAATTTATTTTTCAAAACACAAAACCGTGGACTGCTTAAGTGGACAAATGCCAATGTGCTTAGGATAGTTATACCAAATTTAATATTTCCTATCCTACCATTTCAGGCCATATATGCTTGTTCTGTTGCATCTCCTCTGCATATGCCATACTCTTGGAAAAATGCACCAGAAGTTGAAGTGTAAATTATTCCTTCTTTTCCGTACAAATGAACCATTTTCAAGGAAAGCGAGTATTTTACCTGGCTTGAAATGTCAGGTGGTGCGTAAGATCAGGTTCTATATTTTGCAGCGCTTTCTCCTGTCCTCTCCCTGGAATCACTTGCGTTTCATTCAGTCCCAGACTTCTTTTCTCTAAATGTATGATAATTGGGTCTGGAAGATGGCTCCTTACAATGAAAAGAGGGCTGAAAACAATCTACAAAAAGAAAATAATATACCAATTTAAGGCTAATTTTATTCCAGTATTACAGCTGTTGAAATGAGCTATTAATAAATCTTTAGAGTGGGTCATTCTGCCCTTAATTTATTATATGACATGTAAGGCATAAACATTTATATTTCAGAGACATTACATGTACTTACTAATCGTTGCTGCACATGAGAGTTGGCCTCTAAAGTCAAAATTGTGCACCACACATATGTAATTGAACTCTTTGAAGATGGTACCTGTATGCAGAGAGATCAGTAGCATCACATTAGAATTATTTCACGATGACAATGTTCAACTTTTCATCATATCAAATAGAAGTCTAAACGCAAAGTCCCCAGTCCTCTCAGATATGTTTTATGCTATATTCCATATACCTATTTCTAGTCATACCTGAATGACAGTGCTGTGTTCTGTATGTTTAGAACTTAGACATACGTCTCGGGACCAGTCTTCATCTCCTGTAGCTTTCACACTCAGCTCGGTGACCTCATTGTTTTCTAGGACATACGAAGGCAACTTCTGCTTGGCTGCAAGGCAGTTGATGTGTTCTTTAACAATGGCCTGTCCATCCTGACTAATGTAATGCTGAACCACTTTCAGTTCAATACTTTCAGAAAGGTAACTACAGACTGTCTGTCTTCCACAGATTAGGATCTAAAACACACAAAAATATGCAGCTCATATATAAACAATTGTGAAAAAGGTCAAAATTGAATTATAGAGTGAAAACCTGTACAAGAATAATCTCTCTATTTTAGGTTTTCCCAAGCACTGCTGAAGGCAGTGAATGGCAAAACATTATTTTTATTGGCCAAATGTATGTGCAATTTCATAGAAACCTAGGCATTAAAACGCTTGAAATATTGCTAAGGCAGTATCCGGGCTTGAAAGAAACATGTAACTTATCCACTTTCGTTCCTACTGAACTCAGCAGTACTGCCCACGGCTGACATGGCTCTGGTCTGGATTTTAAGAGTACTGTGATGGTCTCTGAACCCTGAGCCCTTTCTGAGAAAGCACAGTAATGTACTTCAGAAGAAAGGTTTCTACTGACACCTCACATTCCCATCACAATCCAGCAATCCAGACCTTTCAGTATGTTTGCTGTTTTAAAGCTTATAATTCCATTAAATGGCTGTACTGTATTTCTGCATTTAAGTGCACCCACCTAGAAAATGACCAGATCAGACTCAGAGTTGTTGCTGTCCATCATACATGAACTGTTTATCATAGAACATATATCTTGACTTTTTGTAAGCTATACCAAAGAACAGCATTCCATGTGTATCCCCGCTACAACCATCTTCATTTACTTTTCACTAATGAGGGTGCACACCATAGCTACAATCTACCAAGCAAAATCTCAGCAGTGCTTTCAGTAACGCCAGGCACCGTTCTTGTCTGATCAGGTGTATTTCTGTTGCGCGACATAAGGTACTCTGCCATATCCATGAGCTGAACTTGTTACGTACACCACATGCTCTGGCTCCTGCCAACGCAGGCAGAATGACTGCAGTGTTACTACAGATCTCTTTACAAAGATAGTATGTGAAAAGTTACTGCACAGCAGCCCATTTTCAAACATTAATTTGGTCATTACTTCTTTCTCTTTTAACGGTACAAAGGCCTGAATTACAACCCAGAATAAGATATGAACAGTTTCTTAAAAAAAAATATAAATTCTGCTTCTCAAGAGCTTAAAACATGCAAGAGATTGTGCAACTTAGCACTGTCAGAACTTACAAACCACACAAAGGGATGTTTACTGGAACATGTAAAATAAGTGGTGGTAATTGAGCTTTTAAATGCTAAAATCCATACGAAAGTGAAGAAAAGAGTTGTAAAAACTCCCAAAAATGCCCCCGGAAGACTGTTATACTTGGTTTTTTGCAGATCCCAGCGGGAGAGAATAAATAATAAGGTGACTAATTTGTGAACAGATAACAGTTTAAATTACTCATGTTATTTTTTCCAAACTGGATCAAACTTACCTGCTTTTGAACTCCACTGAGCTGCTGAACCTTGATAATAAGTGATGCTGTCCGGCCCTTGTACTGAATGGTACGAATAAGGGTCCCTGTATTGTCCACACCGAATGGTTCAGACCACCGCCAGTTTCCCCAGCCTTCAATACAGATGTGTAACAGCTGGAAAGAAAGCAATTACTACTTCAATACATAACTGGGGAAAAAAAAAAAGCCTTGCAGTAGGGCAGGAATT
>WAAD01008452.1:91338-116194 GCA_013389945.1 Fregata magnificens
ATTCTCAGTTTTAAAACTCAGCAATGCACATCAGTTCTCTGAATGACCCACTCATTCTGTGATTCTGTGACTGCAGATGCAAATAGAAAATCAACAATACCACATTTCTATAAATTACCTGCTTTAACAGTGTATTTAGGATGGTAAAAACCCAGCACACAACTGTTCAGAAAAAAACAGTATGTAGACTAGAGAGCATAAAACAGGAAATAAGAGATTTTCTTTACTGCCCTTGAAATTGTTCTAGAAATTCACCCTCTTTATTACCAGCAAGGTGATACGGAACACAGGTCCAGGCCAGATTTTTGGCCTTCAGAATAAGACAGAAAATTACAAATACCCTTCCCTTCAAAATAAAAAAGAATGCAAATCTATTTGTATGTATACTTGTATAGCTTACATACATATGTGTGTGTTAAATGCAGAACTTAGCATATTGCTGAGAGATGGGAAACATTTCATTTCTTACACAAATGTGGTGGCAAGTTCAAGCTTGACTGCATGAGAAGAAATTTAACTGCATAATTATACTCCCTGTGTGATTTATTCCGGAAAAGGAGTGGCTTTTTTCCAGTTTAACTTAAATCACTTCCAGAGCAATATAGTCTTTCATCATTTGAAGAGCCTTTCATCCATTTACCCACCATACGCACTTACCTCTATCCCATGGAGATTCTTTAAGCCAGAGTAGTGAAAATTGGTACTGTTCCATGTAGGTCAATGAAGTTACATAAATTTACGCCAGCTGAAGATCTGGCTATTTAGCTCTGTATAGATCTTTTGTGGCTGTGCAAACTTAAGGATGTGAGTTATATATATAAGGGATCAAAGCAATAAGCATTCTGGGTAAAATTTATTCTTTGCAGAGGGCCAGCACAGAGCCTAAGCATCACTTAAGTCCTTTAAAACAGTTATATAAAGGCCTTGTGGGAATTCTCTCAAGGGTTGAATTTCACTCTGATTTTGGACATCTGTCATTAATTAATTTAAGTAATTGAGAACAGGATCAGGCCCAAAGTTTGATTATTTACACTAGCAAAAATTGAAACTTGTAAATACTATGTTCTCCCATGATTTGTTTCCAGAAAGATACTGGCCACGGGTCTGGCCAGTTGGACTCAGTGAAGGGCTGGATGTTGGGGGCTTTTTTTCATTGTTTTAAGAAACAACCGCAGCAACAACTTTCAAAGATATTACAACTCAGTAGCCTGTTTGCAATTTGTGGTATCCTCAGCACAAGTTACACACAACAATAACATCCATTCAGTGGGTGGCTTTTGAATTTGCAAGAGTGATGACTGTTGCATTCAGATCCAAATTAGTTTTACGCTGGAAGCCCAAAGGCTAATATGTGCCAGCATGCACATGGGCAGGCACCTGGATGTGCACATGCGTGGGCACACCTTATATTCAAGAATATGTTGAGGGAAGCTGTGCACTAGGACACTCAGACTCATAAACAAACACGTCACTTTGATTCTGAAGTATTAGTTACAGAAAAGGAAAAACAAAACAAAACAAAAAAATCCAACTGCAGTGGCTGGAATCAGTTCAGTTTTTTACAGAGGCAGTTGGGAATAAATCTCATCACATACGAAAACTAAGAGAAACAAGAAAACTGTTTACTTTGGAGAGACTGGTAGCTGGAAATGACAGCCAAATAATGAGAAAAGGTACTAAGTCGTCAGTCTCAGCTAGAAGGCGCACAAAATACGGTGCGCTCCAAACATAGGTGTCATATAAATGCCATAATTGATGATTAGTAATTGTATGTAGCTCCAACATTAGGATGTCTCCCACCCTGTATAAACAGCTTTGCTCACGAGTTGAATGTTCCCAAGGAACACGCCGTCAGCTTTTCCTGAGCAGTCATTAGCTCCCAAATGCTGCCTTACTAATTTTCTTTGTAGCGCAACGATTAGTCTGCATTTAACTTCACGGTTCAGCAAGAAAAACAAAAAAGAGCTATTAGCATATATTGGCAATCTCTTATTTTATAAACATACTATTTGTATACTGGTGAATGTTACATACAAACGGAACAGCCTTCATAAGTTATTTTAAAGATATCTAATATATTTGTATTAACGACATAACAACAAAAGAATTGGGTACTGCGTAAGTTTATTTTTGAGCCAAGAAACTGAATTCCATGAAAATGCAAAGGGATCTCTGGGTGAATCAGTTATTTAAATGTGAGATTTCTGGAAAACGTGGCTAGAAGTAATTAGCAAATGACACTAAGTGATATAGAGATATATGGCAGGAAATAAAAATTGAAGTAATTTTAGAAAATTAAGTAATCAGGTGTCAACTTTATTTTAGCAGAAGATGTCATAATAGATGGTGTTAGATACTCATCAAGGCAGAGCTCTAACATTATAAAAGTGACCTAATACTACAGATTCACAGTAATTGCCGTGTAACTCCCTTTCATTTCCCAAGCTTTAAGTGAATTCTAAGTATTTATGAGACACTCTGCTTAAAAAAAGTTGAAGAACTATAGCTAAGTATGGTACATATATTAGAAGAAAAGAGAAGTCATTCCAAAAAGATACAAAAAATATTCAATGGACTTCAAAAGCATTCTAACAAATATAACCTGGTGATCACTGGCAATTTATAGCTTAGAGAGAAGTTAAAACAGACTATCTATTGTATATGTGAAGATAGGCACTCATTTGTTTAACCATTTGATTTCTGCATTTTCTGTTAGGGAAACATACCAACAGATAACACAGAGTTTTTTGTTTTGACTCGACTTTGCTGGGGTTTGGATTTGTAATTCTGAGCCATTATGCATTTTTGATTTGAGAGGGAAAGAAATTACCTTCAGGGAGGCAGACTAAGATGAAGCTGCTCCTACTGGAGCGAATGGCTAGAAAAGCTGTATTCTTTATCATGCCTCTTCACAGAATGTTTCTATGGACTCCTCAAAATTTACTTAGGTTTTCAGCTAGATGTGTGAGTGGAGGATACGATCTGAGTAAACAAAGCTAAGTGTCATATGATGAGGCATGAAGACTAAACTGGGAGATCAAAAATGAGACTTAGAATGGAGCCTGTCCAGAAAAGGCAGCATTTTTCCAGCTGTATAACTAATTTAAAGCTTGTGCCCTCAAAATGCTTAGTGATACAAATTTGATTTCTACTTTGCTTGTAGCTCCACCAAAGTTAACTTGGTTTCACTGTAGTTAGATTATATCTGTCTTCTGAGTGAAACTAGAAAATGCTTTTTGGGAAGAATAAGGGGTTATTGCTCTCAACTCTCAGAGACTGGGAGGAATCAAGTGAGGACGTGGTTAATGGTGTGGAAGCAGTTGGTTATTTTAAAAGATACGAGATAGTAAAATAAAAGCTGTGATGATGCAGCAGCATGGAGGAAATGGAGACCTAGAGATGGGAGCTGAATTCTAAGACTTGAAGCTAAAGCAATTTTTAATTGAAAAATTAAAGGAGAAGGATAATCAATATTTTTTGGTTGTGTTTTCAGGACACAAGGTGGCCCTTGACCAGGATTAGGACTTACAACAATAAAACCAATTAGTATTTGGGAAAACAGTGAATGAAGTGTTAATTCTGCACATTGTCAGCTGCAGCAGCTACCAAAACAGTTTGAATTTCAGTTTGGCTTCATTTTCTCATGGGACCTGGGAGATCTGACCAGTTCTACACCATCATCCCTTGTAAGACAGATGGCCAGCACGGGGCACGGGAGAAAGCAATTTCCATCACCCCCACGCTGGCTAGTAGAAAAAAGGTCACACTTGGCAGATGCACTCTGACCTTTGGGGGCTCCTGAAGGTGTTGCAAGCCTCAACACAACCTGCAAAGCAAGCCTGAACCTCACAGGTACGAAGTAGCTCTACACACTGTGGAAAAGAAGAGTCTTTTGGTTAAGGAACAGCAACCAAATTATGAGGGTTCATGTGAGTCACGGATAGTATCATTCCTTATCTGCCCCAGCTATTATCTAGAAAGTCAAATACGTATAATATAATATAACTATTGATTTCAAATGCAGGACCCCAAAGGAAAGCAGCAATACATTTCTCACTACTTGAACAGTGTAAAATAACATAAAACTTTCCTTTTTTTTTTTTGCCTGATGTTGTTCTCTAAATGACCTGGGGTGGATTATGTGAAGTACAAAAGGTTGTGCAGAGAATCTGTAACATCCCTAAACAATAAAACAGGAAAATATCCCAATAATAACTGATATATGTCACAGTTTCTAAGTTTGAACCCACAGAGTACTGTATATCATCTTATGCTTTATATAACCCAATACCTGAAAGAATGGCAACTTGGAAATAAATAACAATGAATTACAATCCTGCTGGAGATGCAACATAAATTAAAATTTGGCTTCAGCCTTTTTTTTGTAGTAGAACGAGGAGGAGGTTCTTAAAGCTATTTCCAAATCTACAACTGCCTTTAAAAGGTATGTTCATAAAATTCTAGCAAAACTTGTGCTTTGCAGGCACACTGTTTAAAGTAAGAAAAGAAAAACTTGAAATGGGTTCCAGTGAAGGTATTACTAATATACTAACCACTGCTAATATCTATTCAAGAATTTATAAGTGTACGTTCAGAAGAACAGAAAAGCAAATGATAGAGATATTTTCCCTCAAATTCTATATAAGTAGCAATAAAGTGGCACATACCTGTTTCAGGCATATTTACCTCCTTTGATAAGAAATAAATCTATTTTGTTTATAACCAGTAACTTGGCCACATTCTCACTGAAGTCATTGCCCAAATCAACATAGGAACTGATTTTTGACCCACTACACCTGCTGCTTCAAGTTAAGGACGGTGAAAAGTGAAAATGGGCTGTTATTATAACCCTGAGGGAAGACTCTGGAGAAAGGTTTGGGAGCTGCTACTTTAAATGCAGGCTTCCCCTATGCAACATTATGGTTTGCACAGAAAGCAAAATAATGAATTTAGATCTATTATTCTTTGCTTCTTCAGAGGACTCTGCTGAATTTTGAGCATGGGGAAAATAACTAGTAATAACTAGCACGTTATAGAAGATTTTGCTGTTTATTTGCAAGCAAACAATCTCTGCAGAATACATTCAGGGGACTCTCACATGAATAGCTGTTTTTTACATTTGCTGTGATCCCTAGGGGGACCCTCCGACTGCCTACTGTCTTGCAAGACAGAATTCCTTAACTCTGAGTAAATTGCTAGGAAGATCTGATCTCTTCTAACTTCAGAGTTTCACCATATGTATCATATGCTCCAGTTCTTCTCCTAAAAAACACAGCTGTCTTGGAGACAAACATGACTTTTGACATAACTGGGGCCCATCCCACAAAGTAACTTGAAGATCAAGATAAGGAGCGCAGACTGGATCCAATAATAATCTAGGAGCCAGTGTTGTCTGTAGAGCCCAGGAGTGATGTAGCTTCTCTTCCCTTTTAATGATATCTAACAGACCTCTAACTTTCATTAAAATCTGCAAAAGGAACTCACGAGGTCTGGCAAATTTTGCTAGAATTGCTTAAAGCCTCAAATATCATCAGGTTTGGACTTACCCCAGCTCTGAAAGGGACTATATAGTTGGGGGTGTCTTATCCCTAAGGAAGGTCAAAACCTCATGAAATCTGAGGAAAACATGGGGGATGGAGTGCAGTAGAAGAGCGAGCATCGGACCTCAGACTTATTAGTGAAATATTAGCCAAACTGGCGAGACTTGCAGGAATCGGAGTGAAAGTTAAAAGGGAAAGGTTAGGTTCCCTGAAATGTAGAAGATCTGGGCTGGGAAAAAATGAAGGAAGGAAGGAAGGAGCTTTAAGTTAAGCCAAACAGTTGGAGGGACACCATCAATAGCTGATAAATCCAAATCCTTGGTGTGCTATAGCTTTTTTCGGAACATGAAAAAGTTAAACAATATTTAATTATAGCCTATAGTAGGTTCATTAATATTAAAATTAATTCTAAATGTAAATAAAGCATTGTACAACTACCTGCTACTACAAAAATAACTTATTTTAGGTATATATATTTAATTGTGTTAAATAATTCAAATGGGCAATTACTGCATCTCTCACTATGCTTAATTAGCAAAAGAAAAATGGAGAATTTTATTGATGTGAATGTGAAAGAAATACAATCCTTTTAAAACTATTTATTTTCATTTAACTGAACTGCCTTGCCATACTAAAAAAACATTTTGCAGAGGTTAAATAAAGTATTTCATGGCAACCGCTGCTTCTTAGTGCCTGTGTAACAAGAAACATGAGCCAGCCGAAGTTGTGCAAGTTGGTTTTCTTTCCCAGTAAGAGAATGTGGTATCTAAGACCTTGTCCTAACTCATTTTATCCCCAAGAGTAAGTCAAGTAAGTCAAGTATGAACTAATGCCTGGAGGGAAGTCCCTGACTCCAGAAGTATGGATTATTTCACATTTATCTTACAATCTGCTCTCAGAGTTCTTAAAATTCACTAACTTGGCAAGTTGGGAATTATCATGAGAAATGAAATAATTTCATAACTATGAAGTCATCTAGCATTCCGTGAATATGACACTTGGAGGGTTTGTCCATGCTTGGGCATTATTCTGACCTTTGGATAATAAGCTGTTAGATAGTTTTGCATGGAAACAATTAGAAAAGTGCCATAGCATAATAGGGACAACCTGATGTCTTAATTGAGTCGTCGTTTTCATTTCAAGGATTTGTATTAATCATTGAAAAAATTACATGACAACACTTGTAATAATATTTAAACAAACTTATTTCGCATGATCTAAAATGACAAAGGATTGCGCTGTTTAGACTGTTTAGATGAACTGCCTTTCTGAAGCATGCTAAACTTACAGTGATTTGTATTTAACATTAACCAAATGAACACAGCTTATAGATGGATGCCAAGACTCTCCGACCTTTGTAAAGAAAATTTGCTTCTATCTCAACAGCGTGTGGAAAGCCTGTGATTCCGTATGTTTTCAGTGAAATTACCTCAGTGCTATTTTTTAGTCTCTAAACTTCCCAGCAAGGGATGGCTGTTGAAAAACATTAAAAGAGCAGATATATTCTTGAAATTATTCCAAGGGCTGGGACAATGGAGGTATAGCCCCCCTACTAGAAGAGCCTGCTGGCCAGCAATGTGGTTGAGTCAGGAGGAGTGAGCTGTTAGCTTCGTCATCTCCTGGGACATGGGAATCCAACATGACACTCCTGACTGTTTATCAGCCCAATTCTTCAGTGAATCTGAATTTGATGAGAGCAAAACAGAATGGGGAAACCCTTTGACATCACCAACTTTCAGCTGAAGAATGAATATCTGAAAAATGAATCTGAAGTTCCTACTGTCACCTCACCCACTCCCTAATGAGTGACTGGGTTTTCTGCTGGACCTTTCCACCTTTCATCCTGCACTTTTATTTTTCATTTAATAAGAAACTTACATAGCAGCCACGAAAACAGAATGTTTTGCACAGCTCATGTCTGTGACTGAAAGGACAAGCTAAAGATCAATGTTTTAGAATTTTAAGTTCTCCAGGTGTTGTATGGCTAATGCCATATATTGTGCTGGTGGTCCTTAGCAGCTCGGCTGCAACTGACAGAAAGTATCAGTAACAAGCTGCAATTTTAACTCTTCTACTTTTCACTTTGCTTGAGATAATTCTCATTTTCAAAACTCTTTGCAGTTTGCACCATTATCGGAAGTACACCATTATTGGAAATACACCATAATCAGAACTACACCATTAACAGAACTATCTAGAATGATGGTCACAAAGAGAATTCTCTTAATGGAATAATTTTATATAAGTAACCAGAAAATGGGTAAGAAAAATTGTTAAGAGGAAAGCCTTACTTAGTTCTGGTTTTATTTATAATTGCTTTAAGCATTGCCTTCTTTTTCCATGTGTTTATGAAAAGGTTTAAATGATTTTTTGGGTGGTTGCTACAAAAGCAAGTGATAATTGGTTATGAAATATGGGTCACATTCAGCTAGCTTTCTACAAGCCTGGTTGTTCTTCTCCCTCACACAACCGGAGGGAGTTACGTCAATCGTAACCCAGGTGCGAGCGCTGTCACTTGACGAGTGCGGATCCTGTCTCGAAATCTGACACTTGCCCAATTGCACAGAGCGTAGTCACCCACTTGGGTTGCTCGCCCATGGGCTGGGGCATCACAGGCGTTTTGCTTGTATGAGAAAACATGTGTCCTTTTTGAAAACGTGACAAGGGATGTACAGTACTCCAGTGTCTCTAAGTCTCCAAAGGTCCCCCTCTGTACACTATTACACCAGTGCACACTGTTTATAACAACTGTGTCGCTGGGGTGAGACGGTCCTTTATTAGCCTGCCTTCCCCTTAACTTACGCCTTGACTTCAGTGTCAACTGCAACTGTTTACTCTGGCTGAATTTGCTCTGCACAGATTACCGCACTCATGTAAAATTCAGTAGTGTTGCATATCCACCAACTGACATATGAATGAAAAACACAGTAAATTTGCCATCTCTGCTTCCCAGTGAAACTTGAAACTTGTCAGCAGTGAAAGTGGGCACAGCTCCTGTTCAGAATTACCATCCAAATTTCACCTTCTTTCTCACATGCTAAGGCTGGCATTTTCCAGGGCTCTAGAGGAGTTAGGCACCCCCATCCACTACCTTCTCCTAGGATCTGTAAAAATTTTAGTAACTCTTCTGTGCCGGACTGCTGCTTAGCAAATGGGGTGGCACAGGTCTCTAGTTTCTCACTCAGCAGGAGCTGGGTATATATTAAGAAGAGAGAAGAAATGGCTTTGCTGTCTCATAAACACTTTTTTTTTTAGGTTTAAATTCTTGCCCTATCTTGAGTCAAGATGAAAAGTCCATTTTTCACCACCACTCAAGAAAACCAACAACATGGTCTCACTGAAATATTTCCTGTTGATAATTTTAAAATATGTTACTTCAGTTTCAGTGTTTATCCTTAAAAAAACACCCAAGAAACAGAAACTGCATTATTTAAACTATATAAGTGGGGTGTTTCTGACAATTTCAAATCTTTTCTAATGCAAGCGCATGCTGAGTTGAGAGATTTGTCCAGTTTGACCCTGTTCTGCAAACAATTTCAGTGAACAGATGCTTCTGGTAAAAACAATTCATTAAAAAAATTCCCCAAACCTCTAATGTACATCACAGAAAACAGACACTGATCACTTAGTTATAAAAACCTGGCAAGCGATCTTCTTTTGCTTTTTTTCAGAAGCTTCAGTTTCCACAACCGCTCAGCTTTACAGAAAGCGGTCGTGCACATCCAGTTCTACCCTCAAGTAACTTCTAAACACTTCTGGCTTTCCTCACTCTTTGTTTACCTTTTCTCTCTGATGCAGCCCCAGCGTGTGGCTCCTGAAAGAACTGGAGCAGTAGAGATAGCTGAGACCACAGAGAAAACCAAAGAATCAATACATAAAGCCACCAGTCAGCTTTAGCAGTTGCTGCATTCGAAGGGCTGTTTCTGACGTACCTGCGGGGACTTGTGAGAGCGCCAGCTGTACTGGTGACTGTGGAGACTAGCCAGCAAAATATTTTCATCAGTATCCACCTGGCCAAACCGCAGTGTCTCTTGTGTGTCATTACAGATCACAAAATGGCTGAAGACCAACTCCTCTGCCTCGGGGCATTGGTTCTGAAAGGAAAGGGATATGAAAGCCAGTAAGCATCAGATTAACTGCAAGACATTTGGCAGCTGTCTGCCCAGTGGCGACTGTTACAACGCAGAAGTGCTTCAAGATCTCTTGCCATTAGCTTTGGTCTCATAGTACTCTACTCTCTGCAAAAAGTAGTGTTTGGGATGACAAAATATATCCTAAGACTTAACATATTTTACTTCACTTTTCTGTAATGCAGATCTTAAAGATTTAAAACTACAATAAAAAAACCTAGATTCCCTAACTTACGCAAAAGACTTCAACAAAAATAAATTCAGTTGGAAACGACACATCACATAGGGCAGGCGGGGCACTACAGGCTGAGCAAAGAGTCATGAAGAGGTTTCTCCATGTTTGATAACTGATCTCTCAGGCCAACAGGCTGCACTTCCTCTTCCCCAGCTGCTGCTTCTACTTTGAAACATTGCTGTGGGTCAGCAGCAGAAGACTCTCTCTCCCCTGATACTGCAACACTTAAAAAAAACCTAAAGAAAATGCAGGAGACATGGGGAGGGTATTTTCACAGCTCCACGAGGCTAGTTTGAAAATGCATCATGCAATTTGACAGTCTAATAGGAAAAAATCAAAAACTATCACAGGTTTAAAAAGTATTTTAGATTTTACAATACTTTTTCGCCTGCCTGCAGCATCCTTCCATCCCTCTCTTTCTGCTTTTTGTCTGGCTGCTTGTCACTCTGTTGACACAATGAGACTATATGATAGTCATAAAAATTACCAGAGCTACAGGTCTTCCGCCCCTGAAGGCACGAACTATAATCCCCTATACGGGAGAGGTCAAAGTGTGACTGACAATTTGATTTGGAGATCATCTCTCATATATTTCTGTCCTAGTCACTACTGGGCTGGCACCTTCCACTTACAAGCAACTATCTAGCAACCATAACAATTACTCCAAGAAAGCAACGTTTGGATAGTCTTCATGCAATTTAATGGGTATAACACAAAGAATTCATCTCGTGCTTTTCGTTACCTCTTTTTGACCCATCTTTCCTAGCACACACTTTTGACAATGCTTTATTGTTGGTTGGTTCCCTTCTCTCCACAATATAGCCCAGCTGCTCTTTTCTCATCCCTTCTTCCCATGACGTCTTCTCTAACTTATGGGACCTCCATGGTCTTTGAGATCTGATTCTGTTTCCCCTCCTTGCTCTCTCAGCGGACCTTTTAAATGGACATAATGAAGCTAGCACCTTCTCTGTCTATGATCATATGGGTCTCTAGTTCTTTGATAACAATGTGCCTGGAAGCCTGCAGAAATTCAGAGATCAAACAAGAGAGAGAGAAAAAGATTTCCTCATAGATCCCTATGGATCCTTAGTTATCCATGAAAAACAATTTGGTATGTTGCTTGTAGCACATTGCTGGGTGATACACGTGGAACAGATTTTCTGAAAAGTGAAGTGTGCAAGGTATGTCCAATTTAGCATCCGTTATTGATTTCAGAAGAACCTAAGGTGCAGGTTGCGATTCCTTTTGTGACTGAATGTCAGAACGATTGGCTGGGAATGTTTGTGCAAAAAATTATTCACCCTAGGAGTATTTAAGCATGAGAATATTTAGATTAAAGCTTCTCTCCAAATCTCACCAATTCTTCTGCATAAGATCAGGTATCTTCTGTGAAACAAGAGTCAGGTGAGCATAACCAAAATCTCACTTTTTCAAAGCAGTAAAACTCATTACAGAGCAATATGTCTGTATCACATTCAGTAGCGGATCTGGGTATGCTAAAGGCTGACATTTACAGTGCCACTTCAGAGTGCAGAGTTTATTTTGGCATTTTCTAGTGGTGGATCTATGACTTTTTACTGTCAAGCTGCCATACCCACATACCCATAAGTCTACCACAAATATATATATTTTCCTGTTACAGCTTTGCAAAACGTTCTTTTTAAAATGGAGGATTTACTATCCACAGAGCTCAGCATGTTGTTATAGTCAAACCTAGATATAACCCCAGGGGGATGTAAGAAAATTTTTTTTACTCCAATACATTTTCCTGCTGATTATGCACAGACTGGAAGAACACCACCAGAAGATGATGAACTTCCTTCTTTGTACCTGACTGACTAACTAACTTTGTTTAAAGTAAGTTGACACAAACTGCAGGTTCTCGCATTTTCTGGAGGGAAAAGAGAATCTAGCAAGTTTTTGGCATGCATAGAACTCCTAAATTGTACTGGGGGAATGTTATTGCATCAGGGATTATTAATAGACTTGCACACATTTTGGTGCTGATGAATGAGTGCTGTTAATCATTAGTCTTAAATCCTAGATTTGCTACTAGAATCCACTGCTTTTAACAGCAACGCTTCTCAAAGTTAAGCAAAAGAGGTATTTTAAGCTCAATTTTATAACAGTACCAAAACTTTAACCAAGGAAACACCAAGATTTGCATAATAAGGCATTGCCCCATGCTGCCAGGCTTAAGAGAGAGCTACTGATGCCTCAAGTCTTGATAATAACAGCTGACTAAAGGATCACCAAACTCAAGGAAGTCTGGGGATGCTTTAGCTCAGTATGCCAGCTATGCACTGTACGGGCAGGGTTCTAGGCAACTCTCATTCTCCTCGCAGTAAATGCAGGAGATTTTTCCCAGACAGAGTACCACCCATGCTTCTTGGTCCCTGGGGAGCTGCAGCAGCTCCCTGCACCCATCACAGGGAACTGGATCCCAAATTCACTGCTGAAGTCTGACCAAAAAAAAAAAAAAAAAAAAAAAAAAACAAAAAAAAAAAAAAAAAAAAAAAAAAAAAAAAAAATCAGCAAAAGGATGGAGTGAGGAAATATTGATTGATAAAAGAGAGTGTAGAGAAAACAGACATAATAAAAACAAATAAAGCTGGGCCATTTGTGTGGCAATGATGCTGAAGGGCTGAATGATGACTTCAGGAGCTGAAAACACCTAAGTGTGGATCAGAAAAAAAAATTCCCTCCCTGAATTAAAACAGCAAATCAAAAGAATCAGCAAAAGATCAACAGCCTGAATCAGATACAGATTAGGGTCAGTTCCTTAGGGACAATTTTCTGCCCCTCTTTAGATCATTTTTCAGCTGTTCTTTTCTCTCAGAGAGGCCTGGAAAGCGTCTCTCCTTTATTGGGCTTTCAAATATTTTGTGAGTTCTATTCAGAGAGGGGAAAAACATCCCACCTAATACTAGTCACCAGGCTTTCCCTGGCTCAGGACCTTCTGCTCATGTCTCAGCTCACAGGTATTTCAAAGCATTTCTGGATCTGGGAAAAAACCCCCATAAAAGCCTAGGTCTCTTTATATGCACAAAGTTATTTTCTGTGTGTTTCACAAGCTACCGAAGACCTGTGCAAGCCTTCTCTCTCACACATGCACACATACACACACTCCCTCTCTCTTTAGTACATTGCAATGTCTTTAGCAATTTCTTATGTCCCTCAAAGTTCCTCTAAGAGAAAAGAACATTTCCCTTCTGATTGTTTAAACTTCATTCTCATGGCAGTATCCTGACATTATCAGCTAGAAAGCGAAACTGAAGCTACATGCAAGTTTTCTGCACCATTTTCCTTTGTTCTTTGTGCTAATGGTAGAAAGATGGGGAAACTACTGTGATCACAGATGTCATTCTGACTGATCCCAGCTCATTAAGAAAACTCATGCAACTGCCAACAGAAAGATTAGGCACCACGCGGACCTCAAGGAAAAGAAGTTCTAATGGTTTAAAACAGGTTTAAAACAGGAGCTTTTATAACTTCTGAGGGGTTTAGGAAAACATTTGCAGTGCGAGACCACGAAGGAATAGCTTTTTTCCCAAGAATACTCACTTAGTCCCATACCTGGCGAGCTGTTTTCTCAGCTGACCCTGTGTCTCTAGATATCACAAAGCACTAATGCTATAAAACAATTTGTGAAGGCTTAAATGCCTGAATAAAGGAGAAAAACCCACTCCCCCATGTATATTGACAGGAGACACGCATTTTCTATCTCACTTGATACTCTGTATGCTATTATTAAATAATAAAACTAAATTAATAACAATCTTGAAGTTCCCTGTCCAGTTATTTGATTATTAAAACCACTACTTTAGCTTTGCATTTAGATGGACATTAGCTTGTTACTGCTTGTATTTAAACAGGGATTTCAGATTAGACAGTGAAGTATGTCAAAAGGGGAAACTGTTTTTAAAAAGTGCTAATCCTCTCAGATTTTCAGCATGTGACTTAGAAGTATAAAGCAAGTTGTATGCCTGGTGGTTTTTAGGCTTAATCTGCTTTCAAAATGTTCATCATTACTTAAACCAAAAAAAAAAAAAAAAAAAAATCAGTCCATATCTAGGAAACAAAGACACTGACAGAGGCTTCTGTTAATCCTGAACTCTTGACCTAAAGGTGCAGGGCCAAATTGTTTCATGCTTCATCTGTCTGTCCACTGACTACAACATCACTTGTTTCAGATATTAATCCAGTAAAAAAAAAATGTGGAGAATTCAAATAACCTTTCCTGCTTATTAAATTCATGCTTCTAGTTGGCAGCATTTATACTGTGTTTTGTGTGAACAGCAAACATCAAACAATGCTTGTCATTGGGAAATCCATCCCCTCCCCGTGCAGCGTGTGCCACCCCCCACTCTGGAGGTAAAGCCACATACAAAACATCTTGGTAACAATTAATTTAATAAGCCATTTTGAACCCACTTGTGTGTTAACTGTTCCTTAATTTCAAAGCGATGCAAGTTTTTAATCTCGAATACTCAGGGCTAGATACCCACCACATCAGAACATGGTGGCAAGTACCCCTGACATGAGAGGAAACGAGAAAATTACAGCAACAATTACAGAAGTATATCCTCCTGTGGCTCATGTTAACATTGCCAAATCCATGTATAAATCAGTACCAACTATTCATAGAATGTACCTGTCAGCAATATACTATGCGACATATGGCTCTACTTAATCAAATATACAATTCCATTTTTTCAACTCAGAATATTCCTTCAAGGCACAGAGTAGTCAGTCAGTCGTTCACACTGTGATGTGGTTTAAAACATTTAAATATTTATGCACCATATTTTATTTATATGTATAGCTATGTCTGAGAGATCTTTTTTTTTTCCATCCTAAGAGGAAACTGACCTTTCTGAAGGCCATTTTGCAGTAGTTGCCACACATGTCTTAGATGAGGGACTAGTACTAAGTCAGAAATATTTTGGGTTTAAACAGCCTACCAAGGGCTCTCTTATACTTTCTATGTTTGTTTTTTATTAAAAGCATTGTTCAAAATATGACAAAAAACAGAAATTGGAGCTACAAAGATTTTTGTTCACATTGATATTTGAGCCAGCTGTAAAGATTTAAATCACACTAGATCTTGTTTTATGAATGTCCTTTTGCAACAAGAAAACCATGGAATGCCCTTAAAAAAGAATTTTTTGATATAAAACAGATGTTTTATCCTTTTTTGGGAGCTTTGTTATTGTAGTGCCATGATAGGTAATTAATTCCCAGGCTCCACATAGGTCTTCAGGCAGATGAAGAGAATGATTTGATTTCAAGGCTATAGTGAAGTAAGGGAATTACAGGCCTTCGAGGGGTCATTGCAGAAGCAAGGTTCCTTACGTTGGGACTGGCTGAAGCCATTAATGCCGCTTGCACAGAATGTAATGTGAAACTAGTGTCGAACTTCAATAAGGATAGAAGTAGTAGCTGGAAACAATATGCTCTACCGGTCAGACTGAGCTGTGCTTACATATCATGCATCACTCACCTTCTCATAAATTAGTGGAATATTATGCATTTCAAGAGCAATATTCTGATTATTCTGATATAAATCCATGTAGTTTCACTGAAACTCAAGCCGTTCTGGCTACATTTACCTTTACATATAGCATTCATTGTCTCCTAATTTTCATTGCTATCACGGAATTAATGTTTATTACTAAAAAACACTTTTAGTGTAAATTAAAGCTTTTACATGTTGGAATATTTTTAATGAATGCAGTTGGTATTCTAATTTGATATCAAATGAATCACAATAGCCATATTTTTTCTCACTATTGTATTTGCATACCTGCTGCCAAGCTTGAATTGCTGTATTAAGAGAATGAAGCGCATATTGGCCAAAGTTGATGAAAATGGGGTCCACCATCATCGTGCAGTCCAATAGCCTTCCTACTGTGCTGCTGGAAATAGCAATCTGCCCCCAGATTTTGAAAGGTTTCACAACACTCTGCATAGTCACGTTTCGGCACTCCAAAAGTTTACAGTCGGCTTGAGTTGAAAACTGGATCTCCTGGAACAGCGACTCATCGCTCCACTGTCGAAGATATACATGAGGCTCATCAAAGGAAATGATCATGTATTCTAGTTCAGATGGCATGTTCTTATCAGATAAAAAAGGTTGAAGAAACTTTGGTGGTGCTGAAAAGTAAAAGAACAAACAAGACTAGAACATTACCATTGCCACATTCTGTATGTTTTTCTAAATTGTGTTTTAACTGCTTGTACATATGATGAAAACAAGTAAAATTCCTAAGAGTCGATTTCTGAAATCTGAAATTAATCCTGTTCACACTGTTTATTAGATGTAAAATAGAACTGTAATTAATAGCAGCTGCAGACAAAAAGTATCTGCAAACCAAAATCTTTTAATGGTAAATAGACCAGCCAGCCAAACTGCTTCATCTACATACTGCACAGTACTTCAGATTGCCACCTATTTGGCACAGAGACCATATTTCTGCGAGAATTTTTGCTATAGTAGATGTATAGATATCCCACACATAGCACATTATGAATACAATAAAAATTAGCAATATAATATTTGCTGACATGTGACTGTGCAGGCTAACAGGCTCCACAATGAAAACTGTCTTTGCTGCAATTACAGAGAGTTCAAGACCACAAACCCACTGAGATGCGACATATTACCCCATAATACTAGAAATTAAACAAAACAGTATCCTGATACTAAAGCATGAGAAATATATGATAAAAAAGATTTTATCGCATTCACTGAAGTCTCAGTCCTGCAAAGCGCTGCGCACTGTGGCAGCAGACACTGCAAGGCACGTACACCACTTGTGTAACATTAAGCATGCGAGTATTTCCATTGATGTTATTATTTATGTTGCTGGAACTACTCACATGCTTAAAATTAGCATATGCTCAAGTGCTCTACAGATTTGGAACCAAAACAGTCATCACTTTCCAGGATCAAGCCCTATTATTCTACAAAAGCATAATGGATACAATAAGTTGTGTTCCCTTTGCGTATAACATAGCACAATGGAGCCCCAAAACTTAAGGCCTTTAGGTGCTATAACAAGAACAACAGCAGCATCAGCATAAACTCAGTCACTCTTGAAAAATGAAACAGCTGGGTTTGATTTTAATCTGATTTTTGCTTTTTCCAGTACGTGTAATTTTAAAGATCAAGCATCTGGAATTGGAGTGTGATAGTGAGGAAGATTACATACTGATAGAGGTAGCCGATAGACAAAAAATTATTTGCTAGACGCTGAGTGTCAATCTTGGTATGATTTGATAATTAATATATTATAATATTTGCAGAAACACAAAAACTACTCACGAAGAAAGCTGTCCCTGTCAAAATTATCTCAGATATTTGCTCATCTTCCATGGAAAGCATTCCTGGCATTTGAAAATCAGACAATAATCTAAAGATCTCTTGGAATGTATTTGCCATTAATGCAATGACAGAGAGCACTGAGCAAAACCAGATGTAGCTCCAAAAGTGATCATAATTGAAATAACAGTTAAAGCTGCAGTTCTCAGAGCTCTTCCAAGGAATTCTTACTAAGGGGGTTGCAAAATCTTCAGATATTTTAATAGTACTGTTAATATGCTGGAAAATTTAAAAGATCAAATTCATTCACTAAGATGGCTCAAAACTGAAGTGGCACCTGCTCTCACTAATCAGACTACAAAAACCGGATGGCTTCTACAGTTACCCATTCCGGAGGAAGGAAGGGGGCTGATCAGCCGGCCCCACTGCCTACCGTATGTACCTTCTCAATGCACAGAAGTCATCAGTTTTACCCTGAAGTCTGTACCACCAGTGGCTGTTGGTGATCATTTATTTCAAGAATGCCTCTTTGAATGAGGAAACGGCGACTGCAGACAGCAAAAAACAGCAATTAAGCAGCACATATGAACTATATGCTTTTATTATTCTACATAAAGGAGTACGTACCTGTGCCTAGTTGATCAAGATGATGGCAGAGGTGGACTTCCAAATAAGTAAATTGGATCAACACACTTAGCGATGGCACAAACCAAGGAGTAAAACAGGAGTCAACCCTGGTACAGGCTGCTAATGCCGTGGGGGTTACAAGCTGATCGCACACACTTTGTGAGCCAGATTCACTTTCTGAGCTGTGGAAGGTAGATAACAAAGTGGTAGTTTATCACTTCCAGGATTTTATCACTTTACAGTAAGACTTGACCGTGTACCATGTTGGTTTTCTGACACAGCCAATGTCATAATTTTCTTTTAACTGCTAATGTTAGTGTACGTACTTTTCCCAAGCAGAACATAGCCGACAAGATTGCAACCCAACAATGCTTTTATCACACTGCACTTTCAATTTACAAACTGAAACACTTGAACCACAGAAGCGAAGCACATTTACAGAAAATAAAACCAAAATATACCAGGTATCTTTAATTGCTGAAGTAGCTAAACAGAGTACATTACCATTATTAAAGCTATGAGAATGAGCCGAAAGTTAATCTGGCCAAGAGAATGATTTTTTTTTTCATTTTATTTTAAGGAAACTAACTCACAACCATCAAACTACTTCCACGCTTAAACCCTTTCCCTGTAAGCTTTCTTTCCTTCGCCCTTCTCATTCGATAGTCATCATTTAAAAAGAGTGTTATAAGCTCAGCCTGGAGCCTTTTACTAGCACCAACTATACATTTAAAATGCCACCCCACTGATTTTTTTTTCCTAGCTATGCTCCTGATGCCATGAATTTCCAAGCATTATCTTTCAGTCTCTTGAGAGAAACTAACACTACATCACAATTCTACAGGTTGCTAAGACACCACTGAAGTACAAATAAACTTCCTAATTTAAGCCAAATCTATCCTTAATGTTCCTTATTCTCACTCCTTTTGCAGTTTGGCACTGAAGAGTTTTAGTTCAAAAGCATAGACTTGATTCAAGAAAACTAAGTCCACATCCTCAGCCCAATACTGCTTTTATTTTTAAAATAAAATTTAACGAAGGATTAACTAAGGCCAACTTACTATTTTTGTCAGAAAGTAAGTAGCTTTTATAAAGCACTGTGAATAGATTTTCATTGACATTTAAAGATATTTTAAATTCATATGCTTTTAGGACCAAATTTTTCATCACTCCATGTGCGTTACTGCAAAATTATGCACAAATACAGTAGGTATTAAAAATGTTCAGCTGCAAATGTGTAGAATTCCATGGATAGGTAAATTTATCAGTATTATTTTGTGTTACAGTAACTAGCTAGTATGGTATTTATTTATGGAGCAGATTTGTGAACATAAATCAACATACTTGTGTAGCAGTAAAACCCAACTAAAATTAGCTAATTATCAAAGAATCGAGACAGGATATCAAGAATGGATTAGGTTGGTGAAGGATGAAAGGCAGATCACTTAATCAGATTTTTAGCTGCTTTCCTGTGCTGCTTTACCTCTTCAAATTGCCTGTTTACATTCCAAAAATGGTGTTGCCTTTTGAGAACTGGCCTCTTTGGAAATAAAATTGTTCTTTGTGTTCACACAATAAAACATCTATGGGAGTGGACTAGAGTCAGAGAAATGGGATGCTTTTCTTTGCTCTGCCATGGATATGCCTTAGATTGTTGGAACAAAGCATGGAAGCAAATCCAAAAGCCACCAAAATTCATATGCTGATTTAGACCATTAAATAATTTTGAATCTGTGAAACTGGTTAGTTCTCTCAGAATAACTGTCAACATTTTAAGAGTTTTTGCTTATTGCATTTTCATTAGAAACAGAAGTTCAGGGATATATGGAATGAAAATAGCAAAAGGGTAGAGGGGTGCAAACAAATGTTATCCAAACTATGAGGAACTTTAAAAAAAAAATAAAAATTACACTTTGACATTCTGAATTAAGACTTCATTTGCACAAACAGCTATAACACTAACTGCAGTAAAAAGGAAGGACATTTATTTGTGAAATTTGAGGTTTATTTTGAAATCATAAATTTCTTTCCTCAGAAACCAATTCCCCAAGTCACCTATCAGTGACTCAGCATTTTTATTTCCTTGGACATGTTTTTCTGGAGATGGATATTTTCATAAAATAGAAAACAAACAAAACCCTCCAAATTCTTATTTAGTCAAATTTTATATACCTGCTTTTTATTTATCGAGCATTTTAGTGTGATGAGACCTTTGTCATTCCTCATTCATAACCACAATGATTACACGGCAACATGACATGCCTGATGCAGGAGGAAATGTGGGAGGAGCTTCACACCAGGGAAATAATTTAAAGCATTTAGCCCTACTTTGCTCTGATTTTTCTGCCCCACAAGCAGCAGACCAAGTATTCTGGAACTCAAAATGTTGGGAACAAAATTCTTTGAAACTGCTTTTTGTTTCCTCATGGAGAGTCACCTGAGAAACCAAAAAGGCCCACCACTGAAACAATTCCCTAACAAGCTTCAGAGTCCAACCACATGCTTAAAAAACTAACCAGAGAGAAACAGCAAATGAGGGTGGGACAACGTTGCTCCCTGGGACAGAACTGGTCTTGCATCCTCTCCCGCGGTAGGGAGGGACAAGCGCTGGCAGTGGGGGACTGAGAGGAGGAGGAGGACAATGTGAGCTAAAACACATTTTAGAAGGGAAAGTCACTCTACAGAGAGAAGGCCACCTCTAGAAATCACCTGAAAAAAAATGCAACGAGGATTCTTTCATCACTGTTTTCCTGTCTGACCAGACTTTGTTCGAAGAGGTCCATTTGATTTTTACTCAACCAGAAACCATATCCAGAATTATAGCCCCCATGTTGTTATGAAAATAAAAATACAGTAACAGTATAAGCCAGTTACAGTACAAAATATACTAAAAGCAGCATCCAAATTACTATAGTATTGCCTTAAAAAAGAACTGTAATAAGAGATCATAATATTGGGTGAACAGTTTTTAAAGGGGACTGTAGTCCTTATAATCACTACCATGACCCTCCGATTTTAAATTAAATCCCATTTAAACTTTTTGCCTAGGTAGACTTCCGTCAGACCTTTAGCACTGCTACTTTCTCCTTTTACCCTGCATAGAGCATAGAAATCGAAGACACAGTCCATCACATGCTGTGCACAAACAGAAAATAAAGCAGTGTTAGCTGAAAACCCAGGAAATTTTCTATTAAGTCTTGGTGAACAATAGTAGGAGCATTAATATCATAGAGGTAGATCTGATTGTGAAACCAAAATTTGTGCATCAAATGAATAGAATATAAAAAATTCCCACATTCTCTTGGCTGCTTTGGAGCTACAAAATGCAGTGTGGACTGTTCACAACTTTTCAGCCGGGGAGAAAAGGAATAACTAGCTTCTACTGCTTTGTGTTTGGCACAACATGCTGAGGGATGGGTGTAGCAAAACCAGAGGAAATTCTAAGTAAAACTGACCTGACTTTAATACCAGAAATTTCTTTTTTTTTTTAATCCTGTGAAATATCAGAATTTTAAAAATGGAAAATACCTATATTCAAAGTCATTAAATATTATAAAGTATGAGAGTTTCACATCATGCAAAGCAGTTCAAGTTAAGTATATGGCAACTGGGAACAATGACTTAACAGTGACCTGCATTATTCTTGTTATTTTAAGAGTGGACTATTTAAACCAAAACTGCCATTTGTGATGAAACCGCAACATGGGAAAATATCCACTGGGAAGAAGAAAGAGACCACTTAACTCATTTAATTTATGACTCAAATGCTGGTCTGAACCCAAATTGTTAGAGGTCAAAATCCAGTACATCATCTACTTTGAATAAAAGCTAAAACAATTAGCAAGAAACATGATCACGATTCCTCACTTTAATTTTTAAAAAGTAGCAATTTAAGGCTTATTTAAAAGTTTTTGTACTTGTTTCATGGTTTGTATCTTAAGGTATTTTCAATTACTATTTCACATTAGTATGTCAGTAATTATAAAAATACTGTTTACATTACACAGGAGATGCACAAATATATAAAACATCTTGTAACTTAACCCATTTAAACAGAGAATGATAAACCCCTCACAACCAAACCAGGGTGGGGCTTTAGTGTCTCACCACCCAAACGGAGCTTTAAATAAAAGTAATTTTGATTATAATTTGCTAGTCCTGCAACATGAAAATGCAACCTATAAAAATAATTTATTTTATGATAATTTCCTTTTAATCCCTTATTTTAAGGTCTTCCATAAACAGTCATTTATGCCTTATATGATTCCTTCCATAGACACTACACTAAATCCCCAAGGGGATGCTACATTATTTCACTTAGGATTCAGATTCGTTCATTCATTGAATAAACATTCATAAATGTTCTTTGAAACCTTATTCATTCATTGAATAATGGTCTACAAAATTCTTAAAAATAAACAACATACATGTATATACTATGTCCTTAACCAGATAGCTCCTTGATTTTTATACTTCTAATTACTTCCTGATCAATCTCAGAAAGAGCTTGCATACCACAGGATTTGGATCATGACATCTTTGCATATTCCCATATTCATTATTGGTTGATATACTTCAGCCTGCCAGCTACTGCTCAACATATCAGCTGGATCCACATCTTCTCACAAACGTCGCTGTTTTCCTGTCACACGAGCCACATAAGTTTTATACTTTATAACTGATGTTAGGAATCAGTAATAAAGTACTTAAAACACAAGGGATTGGCTCTCTGGTATTAATAATTAGCATATCATAAAGGTTACCACAAAAAACCCCCTGCAGAATTTGAAGGAAAAAATATTATCATTGAGCAGCAGCTGCATGCATATGGCAGCTCTTAGAGTCTGACCCAAAATACAAGATGAAACTAAGAAAATAAACTTCAACAAGACTAAGCATTTTTATACTATACAATTAATAGTGAATGAAATTTGCTAATCAATCACACAGTTACAGCATGTAATTAATGTCAAATCATCTTGAGTCTCCAGGAAAACTGAGATTCAACTTTTAGACAGTCTTCATTTCTTGCTCTCATTTGCAGATACCCTCAGCCTTGAAGTTCCCTGGTCTAACACTTGGCACTGGCTTTAAGCACAGCTCCTTGTGGCTCTTCTCACAAGTCTAAGATCTCATGTTAAACAATTGCTTTAAGGAACAAGCCTAACATTGAAATTTACCATGACATGAGGCAGTCTCTCTCTCAAAACCAAAAAAGTTTGGGATTTTTTTGTCAAGTAGAATTCAGAATATATTTTAGGGTGCTTGGTCACAAGAAAATACCCATACTGGCAGCAATATGTTTGTTTGATGAAGATAGAGCCACAGTTTCAGCAAAGTTACTGCCAACATAGACTTCCTATGCTACTAGGGGTCTAGAAAGGTTGGCCTTCTCTGCAGGTCCACAGTATCTGTCACCACCTCCTAAACAAGGATTCCCTTTAACAGAACGTGATCCTTTAGGGGTTAACCATTGCCTTAAACTTGTTCTGTAGCTGTAACTGTATGTATTTCAGTGTTTGTGAACTGTCTCAAAACCTCCAGGTCAGTGACATGTGACTGGCATGATTTGTGCCGTCTCCTAGAAAGAGATAGTGTGCCTCAAACACCATAGGTCAAAGCCTCATCTCTGAGGAACAGCTGCTCTTTTTCTGACCCATCAAGTTTCTCTGAGAAGGATGACTCCATGCTGGTCAGGACTACTACGTCCACACCAGTCCTTCCTGCAGTCATCCTTAAGAAAGCTTGCAGTACAGCCTTGTTTGAAGTTAGTATAAAGAGAGATCAGTTTGAATTTCTATCTGAAACTGCGGCTGAGGCAGGGAATATAATCTCTTTTCTTCTCTGATTGAAATCAGAGGTTTTTCTCATGCATCCTTCAGGTTTCTGGCTTCTGGATGGAGTTCACCCTGACCTACATGAATCTTTAACTTTCCAGTCTACTGTCAGTTCATGTAGGTGTAAACTACACCTCTTAAAACTATTATTATAATTTATATTGTAAATTCCTCAGGCCACGAAAAGTATTGGAACTAGTGACTCTGCAGTCTCCATGCACATGCCTAAGGAGCTGGCAGTTCATAACACCTTCCCTTGACTTCCCTCTTTCTCTTCTGTTTATTGACCTTCAAATGCTTCAGTAGCGTGGTGCATGTTGTTTGCTGCCTTTTTTCCCTTCCTGCTACTCAGTGAACTGCTAATGCTTCAGTTTAACTCCTGTTGTTTCAGTTGTAGTTTCTGCTTTATGTGTACACACACAATCTGGAGGACATAGTGCTTCTAATATCATTGCTGTGGACAGAGCAATTGTCTTCCTTGGAGTCTTCTGGTACCTCAAGGCCATTAGGATATTTTTACCCCTTTATAACTTGACACACTGATACCACTGAGGATGGCCACTATTGTGGAGCAGGCCTGCAGCCTCCCAGCTGAAAACTCACGAGTTTAGACCTTCTAGGCAGGTGAATTCATGTTGTGCTGTAAAATGTTTCTGATGTTAATCAGAGTCCAAACTGGTTTTATATTTTTTTTTCACTTACTTGTATTTCATTTTAACCCTACCCTTTTTCTGAACAATTACAACTCATTAGCTTATCAGAGCTCTCTGAAACATTGCATATAGTGATGAACCCTATTTGAGCAGAAAACAATAAACATGATTACAGTGCCAAATGCCTTGATGAAAAAAATCTACTAAATTTCACTACTTTATTTTCAGTTCCCACCGAGTTCACATTTCTGTGGTGTTAAGCTGACCAGGAAGGCAATTTTGCCAAGGTCCCACATTCAGAGGAATTAACCTTGTCTAAAACACTTAACTTCTCAATGATGAAAATGCATTCTTTCACAATTAACATCAAGAAATCATTTCCAACCTGATACTATTAATGGAAACCAGATGTTTAATTTTCTTCATTGATTTTGTTAGCCATGTTTGTATTTCCTGATTTCTCTGAATTCTGTAGCTTCACGTAACATATATGTGGATGCTACACACTCA
>WAAD01008454.1:3890-22136 GCA_013389945.1 Fregata magnificens
CAAAATCAACCATCAGAAAAAGACTGAAATACTATCTTATCTGGGTTTTTTGAATATTTTAAAGCGATAGAAAAAAATACCTTGACTGTCAATTAGTTAACAGCCTATCCTGAATTTGTAGACTTGCAAACAAGCACATTCTCATGACCCATCATAACCCAAGATTCAAAGTTCCTCAGTTACACAAAATTTGGAGTGCTACGAACACCCAGATCTTTCTCCAAATGACACTTACCTCATCTGTTATGCTCTACTTTTATTTGTTCAGCTAGGTAATTGTCTCCTGCCTCGCATTTGCAACATTAAACGTCACAGCTGTTCGTAGTGAACCATGTCTTATTCTTCTCAGGCCACTTCTGCACAATCTGAAGAATATTTTGAATTGTATGTCTGCCCTCCATTGTGCTAACAGCCCTGTCCCAAATAAACCATGTTTTCTCTCTATACCTTCACTGAGATTTTAATAAAAGCACTGAGTACTATTAGCCTCAATCAATGTACTTCTGGAATCCCATCCAACATATCCTTCCAAGCTGACAGCAAATGAACAAAAAGTAGCCCATGCATGCAGTTTTCCAACCAGCTATACTGAACAGCAATCCATGTATTTCTGAAATTTCCTGCATTTTATGAAAATGTCTTGTGAGAGAATTTTAAAACTCCAGCTGGACATGACGTCTCCTAGTTCTCCATCAAGTTTTGGTATCAGTTGCACATATTAAAAATACAATACTTCATGTAGATTAACAAATCTGACTAGCTCTATGATTAAATATTTATTTTCAGCATCCTTATCAGGTTGCTTTATTTTTATTACTTCATCTCAGTGACAACTTCTATCACTTTGCCTCCAAGGTAATACTTTAAGTATTCAGCACAGCTTCAAAAAACAATTCAGATGTCCCGATATGCCACAATTACATAGAACACCTCTGACTGATGGACCACCTCTCTTGCAAACTTCTACAATACATGATACAGAAGACTTGAAGATACAGATTTTCACCAAGTGATTATGTATCATGCCTGAAACTTGAGGCCAAGTTGAAAAACCTTGTCTTTAAATACTTCTGTGAAGACAGTGATGGACAGACTGCATGGATGGGAACGACTGTATACTTTGATGCCAAAAACCTCACGCCATCTAAGCATATGCTTTTTTTAAAATGAAATATTAAAACTTCAAAGACTTATTTTGGATATATAAAGTTTCAAATTAAAATGCAGTATGTGTTTCACAGTAAAAAAACCTATGAAGATGAAATGGATGCTTTATATAAAATATTTACATAGATAGAACATAAAAAATGTACCATAGTTGGTAACCTTTATGACTTGGGGAACCATGTATTTACATATCTTTATCTTCGCATGTGCGTATGTGTGTGTTGTGTATATATTTTTAACAGTTGACAGCTGTTTTAGAGCATACAGAGATGCCAAGCTGAATGAGGGTCTTGATTACTTCAAGATTAGCTATCTAAAGTTTCTATTCATTTTAAGTGTTGTTAGTGCGAAGAGTCATTAGTCACTTCCTTGTCTCATAGAACATCAGCATACATTTACATTGTTAATGAACATTTGGGGTAAATGAATTAATGGCACTTTTAAACATCAATTCAATACTAATAACTTTGTATGTCATAGAAATGTTAAGGTTAGGATAAAAATGAGAAACCTTTTCAGTCAAGGTAACTAATCACTTCTGGGCACAATAAAGGGTAAAATTAATACAGTGTTTTTTGAACAGGGTAAAAATCTTGGTTTTTTCTTGAAACAGAGTTGAGAGAATTACCAGTATTTTTTAAGGAAAAAAATCAGAAGAAAATGCCTATCTTTTTCTTGATTGGGGAAGACTAGAAGCAAGCTATATTTCCTCTGGAAAATGGTTATTATTTTAGGCTACTGCAAAAGATTATTTGCAAGTTTCTAAAAATATGTAAAAAATGCATTTAGTTTATCAAACTAAAATGGCTCCATATCGTTAAGATGTCAAATATAATAGAAGAGGAACACTGACCTAGAAAAGCTATTTCATTTAATTGTCAGGTTTTAAAATACTTCCCCCTAGATGTTCATTCTCATTTTCTAACACTGAAAAAGCTTTATAAACCAACGAAGAAAAAATGAAAAAAAAAATTAGCTCAAAGGGACAATGAAGTTGTACCAATACATTTTAAAGGAAAACGTCAGCTTCTTATAAACTGAAGTAATAAACCTGACTAAGCAAAACTTGACATAGCTTTTTTAATAAGTGCTAGTAAACAGAAGTTTTATAGGCAGATACACCCACACAGAGTAGTTGATCTGGGTGAGGGACTTAAGAAATATGACAAAGTTGTTTCAACTCTATAATTTAAAATAAATTTTTTATTTTGCCCTCCTGGTACAGTTGCACCAGGGGAGGTTTAGATTAGATATTAGGAAAAATTTCTTCACCAAAAGGGTTGTCAAGCATTGGAACAGGCTGCCTGGGGAAGTGGTTGAGTCATCATCCTTGGAGGCATTTAAAAGATGCATAGATGTGGCACTTAGGGACATGGTTTAGTGGTGGACTTGGCAGCGTTAGGTTAACCATTGGACTCGATGATCTTAAGGGTCTTTTCCAACCTAAATGATTCTATGTGTTCAATGACTGGAAAATTACAGGTAGTTAAGGTGCCACTGTGTATAACCGAGTACTTGAGGAATGTTTTCATGACAAGGATGAGCTTTCTTGTTAAGCTTATCACTTTCTTCGAACCAACTATACTGTCACTACTAGCAAATAAGTAGAAAAGACAAGCAACACAGACATGCATTGCATTATGCAAGCAGTTTGTTCTCACTGTTCATTAGAGTCTTCCAAATACTGCATTTAATTAATTTACTTTAGGTTACATAGTAATATCTACCTTTAGAGCCTGTTCATTCTATCTCAACTTCCAGGTTTTTTTTTTCAATTAAGAATATAGGTGCTGAGTCAAACAAACAAACAAAAAAAAAGGAAAACCAGCCTTTTTATTTGCATAATCTCATCCAAAATAATATACTGAACTTTACTGCAGAATTAAAAAAAAAAAAAGGAAAATAGAAAAAAATCCCTAAACCTGAAGCAGTCTAAGAGCCCATGCTTGAGAAAGTAACACAAAGCCAAACTGCATTTCAGTATTCTTATGCTGAAGTCAGTGTTTGGTTTATGACTAAAAAAGGATGACAGCGCATTAAACATTTGGCTAATGTTTCTGTCTGTAATTGAAAGTTGACTTTCCGTGATTTTCACTAGTGTCAGAGTGTTCTACATGTACTCTGTGAAATGTTCTTTAAGTTGCCCTGTTCAACTTCATTGAGAGAATTAAACAAATTGTGACAGGTACAGTTATCGTGACACACTTATATAAGGTTTCTAGGTATAAAGTCAAAAAAGTACAGAAATACAAAACTCACCTTCCCCTGGCTTGTTCAAATAGCTCTGCAAGGGATCGATGCCTATTTCTTGTTCCTCTGTTTGCAAAGGGTGACTGGTTTCAGACACAGAATGATACATATTGGCAATAGTAAATTCCAACTGAAGGGTATTTATCTGGAGGAAAACAGAGAAACAAACACTTCAGTGTTTCTTTAGCTATTTTTCAATCACACAAGTCAATAGCAAAAATGCTTAAAACCTTTCCTTATTTTCCAGGCGTGACATGTCCATTAGATATCTAATAGCAGAACAATAGTGTTTCCATTCAATTGTTTTATTATTTGGAGCCAAAAGAATTGTTGTAGTACCTCCAACTATCACACTGCAAGTAAAAGTCAAAGTGCGGTTTCGACAGACTGTAAAGCGGGGCAGGAGCCTCTTTCCTTCCTTTTTCCAGGTTCCCGAACTCATCTTTTAGTCTGGTTCCAGGGAGAACTGATGCTAGTCCTTGGGGACGTTGAAGATTATAGAGCAAAGCTGAGGTGAGACCCATCATCATCACTCTTCTGGGCTCAGGACCTCTTATCCTAGAAAAACTTCCTTTTAACCACTTCTCTTTCAGAAATCATAGGTCAAGTACAAGATAACAGCAAGAGGGATGCAAACACATGCAAAAAGAGAGAATGAGATAATACTGACTGGTATGATGGCTGATTTCAGTTTTATCAAGATTTATATTAGCTTTCTAGAAAGATGGTGCTAGGGAAGCATTTGAAGAAACATTATCAGCTAGCTAGTGAATATTTACAAAGAAGTTCTTCCAAAAATGAAGGGCAAAAGGGGAGAAAGCACAAAACTGAAAACCCAGGAAGTAGGTGATGTGGGTTCATCATCACAGGCTGCTGAATGGCATTCACATCGCTATCATATAAGTGAACAAGAACTATGCTAGAAGTTCATGTGAGGGGTGTTGGAAGCTAATATTGGCTGCAACAAATAGGAGGATGCCAATAAAAGGGTGAAAAGCAGACGGTGTTATGGTCAGAGCAGTAAGAAGGAAAAACGACCCTTCCGGTGCATTAACAGCACAAGAGTACATTTGTCAAGACTGCATTTTGGTCACTATAGAGCAATTTATTAACTTGCAACACAAAAGAACTATGCCAGCCAAATAGGTATGATTTGCCCAAGCACACTAAGTAGCTACCTACGACTGCTAGTTGAGTTTTAAATATCACTTACTGTAACTGCTTAGCTTACAAGTACCATAACTTTCTAACTCCAAGAAAATTGTATTTAAAAAGAAATATATAAAGACAAACACAAAGAGGTATGCACCCACACTTTCAGGATTGGTATATTATTGATTTGGAAATCACTTCAATTATGCTTTTCCTTTGGTTCTTACAAGGCATGGCATTGACCATATATGCTTTATACCCTCGGTCTACTGTCAATAAATGAAGGGGGACTGGGATTCTTAAGACCTTTCTAGCTTTATACACTGTTCACCTGCTTCATTTTCCTACTAAGTTATGTGAAAAAAAAATACTAAATAATAAACAAAGCTAGTTTGGCCACTGTTAGGCACCTCCTTCAAACCAATGCACCCAGACTGTTTCCAAAAGGATGCTCTCTCAGCTGTATTCCCTGATGGTTTTGTCCTTTATTTGCCCCAGCACCTGTGTTAGTGAGGTGCTGAAATGATCGCACCATCATCTCTCACTACTTTTTAGCTAGAAGAGAACATCTGAAGCTCTTAGGAACACGAAGCCAAGAACTGAGGGAAGGCAGGACTGCTGCTTTTGCAGTGGTACACCTTCATGTCAAATTACTACAATCATAAAATCATATGATAAAATACACCACTAAACCCCACAATTGCCTTGAAAACTCTTTGTACTAGCTCAACAAAACGTATTATGAATGCAAGTACACATCATGTGTTTCCTATGTAGTTTATAAATGATAATAATGAAAAATACATGAATGGTAACTTGGGGAAAAACATCTATAAACTTGCTAGCCACTTAAATAACATTTCAATGTTTACCTGCAGTCTTATGGCTACATAATATAGAGGGATGTTTATAACTACCTGATATCTTAAATAAATAAATGAAAAACTTGAAAGAATTTAATTTAAAAAAAACCCCACCAAACCACAAAAAACCAGCTTTGCACAAAGAGATGTTTATAATTTTCTCCTGCTGGAATTTTAGTTGCTGCTCCTGTTCCTTTTGCTGTACCATTGTAATTACCCTTCTACTGATCTGGTGATTTTATCTTCACAAAAATTACAAGCTTATTTCGAACCGTGCTGCCAGAATTTAACTTTTTATTTTTATGGTCCTTCAGACATTGCTACATGATCTGACCAAGGCACAACCCCGAGTACCGTTCAAACTGAGAACCAGGCACAAAATGACCTTACCAGCCTTTGTAGTTTTAGCAGCCATCACTTAGTTACGACATAATATGTTTCAGACTTACATTGTCTTACATCCATAACACGGTATGAAATCAGCTCTAGTAAGTTTGTTCTTTGATATTCTTCTGTTCTGTATCCACCTTCTGTTTTTTTAAATACTCCCCAAATGCCATGCCTTTACAACATATAAGAGCCATAATTTACTTTACAGACAGTTAGAGCAGTTTTAAACAGCTGAATAGATTTACTTTTGATACTTGCACAGTGATTTAATCAGTTACTTGTGTTTGTTTACGGATACATTTGATTAGTGTTAAAAAAAATATCACTACCTATTAGTCTTGTCACTCCTTAGTCCAAGCAATTTTCTTTACAGTTTTATACTTAAGTTCTTTTCAGCTCTTCTGACAAAGAGCAAAGAGAACTATTAAACAATTATGATTACACTTGGGATCTTACTCTGAGACAGATTAATTCTTTACAGGTTTGTGGTTGATTTGTAATGGCCTATAACATATTGTTCATATTAAATACGATGCAATTTAAAAACATTCTCAACATGAAACAATAAAAATGTTATAAAAATCTGAAATTAAATTATTAGATTGAATTACAAGACTCGATACTGGCTATCTAGTTAAACCCTAACATCTCGGTCAAAGCTAAAAGTGACACTTTTATCACTTCCTACTTTTTTTTTCCTCCAAAGATAAAGGGCTAAAAAACCCAAAGACCAAGCACCCTTCCCAGCACTGGGAGTTCAACTATTCTTTAATATACACGAAAAAATAATTAAGGCTGCATATGAAACATTTATCTAGTTAGGGGAATGCAAAGAGACACTAATCCACCCATGAGCCCAAGGAAGAGACAGGCATACAAACTCCTTGTCTGGCTGCTCTCCTTAGGTACGCGAGCAGGGGGAGCCCTCACGCACCACCAAGGACAGCATGACAGGTCTGCTCCTCACTGACCAACGCACGCGGAGCGAATCCAGTCTGCTTTCCAGTGAAGGCAGCTTGTCAGTACGCCTGTGGCCTGTCAGCCCAGGTTCTCAATGGAGACTAAAAATCCCTCGACAGATAGGCTTATGGACTCCAACACAGAACTCCACTGGATATTAAAGGGACTCTGTGGAAATACTTGCTTATAGCACATCATCCTCTCACCCCATGACCTCCTCCATATTACATAGGTGACAAAATACCAACCTGTTTCCATTAGGAAAAACTTAACTGATGTTTACTAACATCTACCTTACTATCAACCTCTTTCTACACAGCAGGGATCAACCACTTGTATTAGATAGCCTGATTTAACATACTCATTCAAATTCAGAGAACTCTTCTTGTTCTCAGTGAGTACTTAGCTTTGAAGTCTGCTGCTTCTTTTTTAGACATGAGGATGTTTGTGCACCTGAGAGTTTACAAATTTTTTGCCTTCCATATTAGCTGCTCTAACACACGATATTACTTCTACCACCTCTTGCCATAAATTAGTCTTTCTTACACAGTCATGTCTTCATCAGCATTTCCATTCTTCCTGTATACAAACCTGTGAGTTTGGAATGCTTAGGAAAAATAACATTTAAAACATTCAAAATGAAAACCACTTCTTCATCAGACTGTCAGTGGCAACAGCCTCAATTCAGCCATACTTCGTCTTCCATTAATATGCATAAGTCATATCTATCTAGCGAGATATACAAGACAAAAATAAAAGTCTAAGTGAGATATGCTTCTATCATTAGCTGAACTGCCAACGAAGCACCAGTCACGTCTGGACTGGAGTTGGGCAAAACACGGCAAAAACATGTATTACACAAACATAAAAGTATACCGCTATAACCAGAACTGTACAAAACAGCAGAGTAATCTGTAATAAGCTTATAATAAATGTTCATATAATAAACTGATTATATTGAATGTTCAGTTAGAAGATGAAAAGTTCAAAATAAAAACAAACTTTATAGAGTTCTTTTAGCACTGAGACCATTCATTACCACGAGAGCAAGTGGCAAGACTACCCTAATCTCAAAAATTTTGATAAATTTAAAATCAATATTTCATAAACAAAACATAGCACAGTTGAACATGAATACTGTACCTTATTTCAAGTCATAAGACATTCATTTACCTCTTCACTTGCAACAGATACTGAATACAAATATTCAGTATTCAAAGGAGCAGTTTATGGATAACAAGCATTGTTTCAAAAATAGTTACTAAATTATTTCAATTAAAAAAACCCTAAAAACACCTCATCTAAAATGTTTCCCTTAATCATCAGTGTTTATATAGACTTTAAAAATGATTTATTCAAACTACAAAACACACCAAAACATATGAAAATTAATGTTTAAGATGTGAAGAGCATTCATATTGTTTCGGCAAAATTAGAAAATATAATCAGTCTCACAAAGGATATTTTGAAGGTGTAACTGAGTCAGTGAAAAGAATTAGGTGATTCTGAGCTTTTACAACATTCATTTCCCCTCTCTTCCCACCCCAATGGTGAAATGAAAGGAGAGGAATTGCAGGCTTGAAGAGGTACTTAAGACCAGGGCAGAGAAACTGCACAAATTACAGCACTTGCCCCACTCTTGCTCTCTGACATCCTCTTACCTCCAAACGACCAAGCAAAAATGCAAAACATTTCATGCTTAAAGAAAGGAAAAAGAGAACCCAGTAACGTTGAGGAAGAAGCCAAACAATGCTGTTTAATCTTGGATATGCTAAAAATAAAAATCAGTTTATATTAGTACCAGCAAAACTACTGGAATATGACATTTCTGAAAACTACTGAAGCGTACCAAAGTATTTAAATAATACTTTGCATTCATTCTATTAGACTGTATCAACCACCTTCTCCAAATTATCTTTGGGCCTTTATTTCATGACATATAGCAAAGTTTACCATTTTAATTACTTAAATTGATGACAAGTAGAGGAAATACTTGTTTAGCTAAGTGATAAATTAGCTGCCCTGTGAAGTCAAATTGATTAAAACGACCTGACTAAAAGCAAATGGCTGATGTGGTAATGGTCTTATGCATGTTTTGTTAAGTTTGACAGCATCATGTTATGAGGGTTCACAACTCTGCCCCTCATTTGCAGCTTATGAAGTAATCAAGCATGTTAGCACACAGAAGTGAGGATTCTCCAGTATGTGAAAACATTTTAAAGGAGGTAAGGAATTAAGTATTAGGAGAATAGACATGCATTGTGTTTATTTAAAGCAATGAAGTACAGATCACTTGCAAATAATCTAGAAACGGTTCCAGACTCTGGGTTTTCTTTCACTGACAAAACCTCCTGGGCCTTAAATTATTCCTCCTAAACTAGGAAAGAAAAAAAAAAAAAAAAAGGTCATCCTTTCTCTGAATAGAAGGCTGAGTAGGAGACAGTCCTGAGCATGAAATTTGATAAATGAGGATCATTTGGTATGTTTCAAGTTGGATACTTTTTACTAAGACACTCATGAATAGGCATTTTTGAAAATTTTGTTCCAACCTGTAATATTCACCACTTTATTCTTTGCTCTAGGAGTGATTTTTACTCAGGCCACATGGACCACCTACCTCATAGTACTCAGCTCTTCTGCCCTCCATCACCTGAGCCCTTTACTAACACCACCTCCATTTAAATACAGAAGATACTAGTTCAAGTGCCTCCAAAAAAAAAAAAAAAAACCCCAACAAAACCCCACCAAACCCAAATAACCCCCTCCCAACACACACACCAGTTTAAAACTAGCTACAGTTTCTACTCAGCCAATTCCACAGGTTGCTACCACCCACTGAAGAAACATGCCTTAGGAGGAACACTTACTAACTCAGAAGTGCGCTATTTGACAAACTTTGAATAGCATAAAGCAAGTCTGTTTTCTTTTATAAAATGTATCATATTATGTATCATTAAAAATAGAATGATGCAAACATAAAAATGGACTGACATGGTAGAGCAGATTAACATTAACATCAGCTGGGGTCCGGAACAAAACAAACAAGATCATGCCACTGATGGACAGGTTAACAGCCAGTGAGTCTGATGATCATGAAATGCAATTAATTTTGTCCAATTTAATAACATTTCCTGCATTTTAACTTCTGCCTGTCTGATCTTTAATACAAAAACAGAGTTACATTGGACTTTAAATAAGTTAATTAACTATTAAAATCAATCATGTGAAAGTCTTAATATTTAATATTGTTAGATTGTATATCAAAGTGGTTTTATTATTTATTTACTCCAAACCTTTCCAGAATACTTCATGTGGCAACAGGGGGTCTGTATCTCACAAGATAAATGCATTTACAATGCCAAATAAATTATATATAAAAGCATTTGTCTTAATACATGTCATTCAATATTAAATATCACCCATTGGTACCACCCTGAAACCCTAATCCATTTTTACCAACCGCACATTTGTATTATTCAAATGTTGTCTATTAAATAGTTGTCTCAAGAGCCACAGTAAAGGAATACATACCTAAGAACAATTATCATAGGAGCTCTAAAGCACTGTCTACAGATTTAACCCTACAACTTTCATGTCTTAACAGTACTTAAACATGCGAAGTATAAATTCAGTAGTGAATTAAAATGTCAGGGATAAGAAACAACACAAATAGCCTGGGACCATGACAATGTATTCTCTTGGTAATTCACATGATAGTTAAAAACTTTTTTATGCGAGAAGTTTAAAAAAAAACAAACAAAAAACAAAACTTTATCATAAGTAAGCACTTTATATTCCGTTAATTGTTATTATTTGTTACAAGCAGGGAGCTAGTTCATGCAGTTGCTAGCTTACAGTTTTCTTGAGGTTACATGATTCTGTAAGATACGCTAGTTTGACTAGGGAAGAAAAATTTGAATAAAGCAGAGAGGATTGAAATCCTTATGTAACGTTCACCAATATATTCAATACCCATAGCCCTCTACCAACCTTGTCAACAATGGTTCCCAAGGTCTAATGCTATGAATAGTGACATTTGACATTTATGATGAAACAATTTATCTTGTCTGCATTGAAAATGGCAACAACGGAAGTATAAACACCATCAACCATCTTAAATTCCTAATACTACAGTTATGTGTTCAGTATGGTCTCATCTCAAAAAAAAACCCAAACCAACCCCAAAACCAAAAAAGCCACAATAGCCAAAGCCAGTCTCAATTTTGCAGTTTGAATTTCCCCCAAAAAACCCCAAACCCCACACCCTCAGCACAACACTATACCTATTTTTAATGCAGGCTTATGTGACAGCTCAACAATGAGGCTGTTAAGAGAACACAACTTTGGTCTAACATTGATTTCAAACAAGAAATACCAGCAAAACCATAAAAGATCCAAAGTCAACAGCTTAACCTAGCCCCTGCCCTGAACACTCCTCCCACCCCCAGGATCTAGCTGTTGAGCAGCAGATGTGAAACTATTACATTGCTGTGTTTTTACCATACTTCCTTTCAACTGAAGACTCAAATAGACAAAGGTTTCTCGTAGAGGTGAAGGGGAGGTGGCGTGGCAGGGTTTGGTTTCTCTGGTCGGAGTGCTGCTCCGAGGAACAGCACAGCCGCCGTGGTAGCACTGTCATGAAGAAGTGGAAGAGCATCTCTGAAAAGAGGTTTGTGGGCCTTTTGAGGAGTTCTATATGGCAGAATTTTTAAGGGACTGACGACAAAACCCCACAAGCATGTACAAATAACAGTGTTCCTGACAGTGGCTACAGCTATGGGTGATACAATTATTTATAAAAGAATCCTTGAAGGGTAAAGAGGAGGCAGTAGCCCAATCTTCTAACACAGTAGCGGTCAGTTTACTAACAGTGGTAATATAGGAATAAACAAGAGGAACTGGTAGTCCTCACAAATGATCAAAGTTATAACTTAATTGGCAAAACAAGTAAGATTTGATTAAATAAATCACATTACTACAATAGTAATAGAGGAGTATTATTCAGTCAGAAAGAATATGTCAGTCAAAAGAGTGACAGTACTGCCTTGTAAGCAGAGGTTACCTGCACTTACTCTGAAATCGAGGAAGTAGGAGAAGGTTGAAAATTGGGTTAATAAAGATGGTGAGAGAGAAGACTACAATACTCATAGAAGACATACGTTGGAAAAGGAATCTGGCTGGACACTGGCTGTCCAGTAAGTTCTTGGAATATACTGGTGAAAGGGAATTTTTATTTAATTGGTTTGCATTTTCTTTTAAATTAGGAGGAGGAAAAAGCAGACACGTAGGTTACTGGATTAAACTGAGCTGGATTCTAAGCCACAGTACAAATCAGCTCAAAACAGAAACATGAAAAGTTCAAATGAAAGTGGTTTTAGCAGGACAAACTTCATGATTCTTAGGAAAGGAAGGAGGCAAAAAGCCATTATAATAAAAGGAACGAGATTTCAACAAAGCAAGTTTCAATTTTTAGGCAAGAAACAAAACCAGAAACAGGAGTTCAGGTAAACTGGCCAACTCTTTAAGAGAGCTCTCTGATATTATATGTAGGCTATCCTGATGCAGAGGAAGGACAGAAAGGCAATGACATGAACTTGGCTGAACCGCAAACTTCAATGAACCGAAGCGTAAGGAGGAAGCATGCAAAGTGAAAATTAGGTCATATAATCTAGGTTGAGTGTAAGTAAGCACAAAGTTATAGGGTCAAATCAGAAAGGCAAAGAACAAATAACATACAATAAACAAAGAACACCAGGAACAAGAAGAGAACATTATGTATCATGTAAGGATACACATATGCACACACTGGCAGGTAGAACAGAACAATGAAAAAATTTGATCTGCTGTAATGGACAAGGAGAGTTATCGAAGATGACATGGGAGGTGAAGTGTTTTCTGCTTCACTCTTTGCTAAGATTCAGTTGCAAATCAGATGGCTAACACATATAGCACCATTTAAACAGTATGTGGGTTAGCTCAGAGAAAGAAATGATTAGAGAATGAGGTAAATCAGTTCTTTTCAAATCACCACATACAACTTAGTTTAAGGTATTTTCATGCAGTACTTTTGACTTAATTGATACTGTTGTCAAAGCAGGTAGTCCCATCCTTCTCCTCCTCCTCCTCCTGACTGATCATTGTTACTCCTATACCACTTTCCCACTACTGGCACAAGCACCTACACGGAACCAGGTCAGTTGGCTTCATTTGAGTTGAAGCTATCCTGCCAAAAGAGTAAATTTTAACCAAGACCATTTAAGACCTTGCACTTAGTGAGAGTAATCAACTACAAAAATACAAGATGAAAAGCAACTAGTTACAAAGCAGTTGTGATGGAAAGGCTATGGACAAGTGGATGATAATTTGAAAGTGAGTCAACAATATCGTATTACTTCAAAATAGCCAAAACAAGTTGATAAAAATGAGATGTATAAATATCCTTCCATCATCTGATGCTGGTAAGGTCTGAACTGCAATAGTGTATCCATCTTTAGACAGATAGCACAGGACATTAACCAGCTGCTGCAGTCCAGAGAAGAGCAACAAGACCAATTAAGAGCCTAGAAACTATAATCTATGACTTAAGACTGAAAGAAACTGAATGTTTTACTTTAGTGAAAGGAAGATGGGAGGGAAGGAAAGGAAAAATGCAGTAAGATCTCAAATCTTTACATCAGTCAACTATGAAGCTACTCCCTTTTCTTACAGTAATCTAAAAGTGCTGAAAACCCTATTCATATTAAACCGCTTCAAACAATTAGAAACCCATTAAATGAAAGAAATCCCTTGTTTATTTTATTTTAGAATATATTTTATCTACCTGGTTACAAAGCAATTCAACATAATTTAAATTAAAGCTTTGTCCTTCCAAAGATAGTTAAGAGATTAAAATAGTTTACTGCTGTTTATGGTAAGGAAATGACTGCTTTTAAGTATTTAAGAGTTTTACTTTCAGGAACACACAGGCACCATGCTATGCTACACACTTTATGTTTTAGTAATACATGTGTAACTCAAAGGGCCAAAGAATGTCAAGACCGAAAGAAATCATCAAAACAGTGAACTGGAAAAAATGGCAGCTTAGCCTGCAGCCTTACCCAAAATGATAGTAACTAGCTTAGACACTAAGAGTGTATTCAATGAAGTAAGTTTCTAGGATATCACAGCTTTAAAGTAGTAAGCAATTAATCTAGGATTCAGCCTTTATTCTTTCACTATTTTTAGAAAACAGTTTCCTACAGGGGTTGACAGAATTTTTATAGAAACACCAGCATGTTCATGCACGCACAGAGGCATTTACATCAAATATTTCTCTTCTAGTTTTCTCTTCTAGATATGCAGATGCTAAAGCAGCATGGTCTCATGCTGAGGCACAAAGAAAGCTGGTGTAAGCCCCCTTTGCTAAGGAAAAAGGACAATTACATAGGCACTTTCAAAGGAGCAGAGAGAGGCAGAATTTCTTTCGTATCTTACAATGAAGTTTTTACATAACGTGAAGAACCATAACCCATGTCCACCTATGCAATCCAATCCTTATGAGTGAATTCAAAAGGCCACAGTTGCAGAGGAAAACCGGGTGCAAGAAGCAAGCAAAGACAATTACCTCAAATCTAATTCAGCTGCAGTGCAATGAATACAAATTGCAAGACTTTCCCTTTACTTCTGCCAACAGGAGCAGTGGCTTACTTGAGTATGTCTAAAAGCCATACTCAGAGGAGAAAAGCTTCAGAGTAGGGCTACCTCTGGTAAAAACCATGCTGAAGTTTCCCCATGAATGCTCCCTCTCACACCCAAATGCTCAGTCTCAAGACATACTCTGTGCAAGGCACAGTATTCGCGTCACGTACTGCCTGGTCACACTGCTTCCCTTCAGCCTTGCCACATCAGCAGAAGCAAAAGCAGGGTGCCTAGGAGCCACTCTAGGGGCTCAGTATTTTTATAGAATATTTATTCATACCTAGGATATGGCGCATTTCAAACCGCAGTACCTAAATAAAATGATATAAAATAAAATACACCAAGCAAAGGAACCCCCCCCTAACACTTGGAAACACAAGGTATAGATGAAACCCGCTAACCTTAGTGGGTAGTTGACTGCATGAAAGNAAAAGATGACAAGGCAGGTTTCTTCCTTTTGTAGACAGTGAACTCTGCTGCTCAGCACATCCTGATGCATCTCTTGTTTCTGGTGTTCAGGAATTCTTAGTACTAATTTCTGCCAAGGTTAGTAATATTATAAATGGGAGAAAATTATAGTGCAATACTCTTCCTTCTTTAATAATTTGATCTCTTAATACAGTGTTATCTGTTACAACTTATTTTCCTATCCCTTCCACTCTCATATTTTCCATTCAAATTTTTGAGCAGCTGGACGAAATGTTCTACACTTTCCTGTACATGCACATCAAACTGTCAAGGGAACAAGTGGTCTTGCTGAAGTCTTCAGACACAGAGAAGCTAGGCAGGCAAGGCCACTGTAGCATAATGATTTCTATAATGCATTGTTACTTAGAGGCATTTATTCCTCCTAAAATATTTTTGGCGCAGTCCCTGCTCCTTGCCAGAGCATGTAAAACACAGGCATAGAAGTCACCAGTACAAGCAGCATGGTACATAAACCACACACTGGCTGTACTGCCTCAAAACCTGAAATAGATGCAGGTTTTAAACAGCAAGTAGGAAAGCAGTACTTTGCAAGGTTTTAGAGGAACAAAAGTCTGGCTATAAAAAAGAAAATATTTAATTCTGCAGAACTTTAGAAATGTACCCTAAAATTTACAGTAAAAATAAGAATCCTTAACATAAATTAATATCAGAAATAAAGATAAAATACACTGTTTAAAAGGGAGAATATTAATAAAAGTGAGTTGCAATTTAAAGGGCTTTTTGGTTTGGCAGTAAATTTGTCTTATCAGAAACATCTGTCACCAACAAGTTCTATCTTCTTTACCTTAAGTCCTGGGTTTATTTTGCTTTAGAAGTGGGTCAGCACACACTACGCAGCAAGAAGCAAAAGCCTGGTTTTGCAAGCCATTCTTAGACAACACACAAGTAGCAGGGCAAGGTCTTAGACAAGACCTGAAGTAGCAGGCTAAGGGATCAGTTGCCCTGCAAACTGTATATGCTCTTCTGCTCCGGGGAATAAGAGCAGAACAACAGGCAGGTTCTCTAAAGCTTTTTGATTTTTAATAGGCAATCAACACATTATGGTAGGCTTAGTTGAGTGCTGTCTCTAATTCACCAACCACTATGGCATGACTCAATCACCCAGTGTTGTCTGAATACCAAGTTTTGTTGTATGCAACCAATAAAAAGGAAACGGAATTCCCACAAAACAACAAACAGATTTAAAGAATTGTACTGGAACAACAGCTGTCATTATACTTTGCAGAAAGCTTGCAACACCTTTGAGGCTAAGCTTGTAAGCCCGTTTTATTAAAAAAATATAACAGATGTAAACAAGAGATGGTTAGAAACCTCCTTGATTAAATTTTTCCTATTGTTTGTAGAAAGCCTTTGCAGACAGTTTTCTTGTCTGTTAGACGGTCCAGTATGACTTTTTAAGAATATTTAACATACAAATCACGACAGCATTAACACTCTGAATACTTCTGGACAAAATAGCTGTTTTCACATACTTCTTTCCAACTCCTTTTTTTTTTTTTTTCCTGTCCTTCTGACCAATTTCATTATTTTCTTTCTCTCCAAACACATGAAATATCAATTTGCAAAAAGATAGTTTTCAGATTTTTTTCCCTGCTGCAGACTATATGATCTCATTCTTAAACTGGTCACATGCAACAGCCTAGAAAGATGTTCTTTTTGCTATGTTGTTGCATTTCTAGCAATAGTTGAGGTAGAGAAGTGGCCTAGTTCAGGTAGAGAAGTGACCCAACAGTGGCCAGGCTATGGGCCACTTCGCATATTAAGAAGAATGAAATGAGAATTCTGAACTGAATCCAGAAGTAAATGGAAAGAAACCAAGCATACAGAATATAGGTGTGATCTGTTCTCACTTTTCTTTCTTACTTAATAGTAAGGCTGTGCATCTTGGAGCACCTAAAATTAATAGTTACTTTGGAAATTTTGGTCTATCATGTATTATTCATCTTTCTTTTTCTCCTAAAAGGAAGACATAAGATGGCAGTAGCAGGTGTTCTTAGCTTCCTGATGGAAAAGGAGGAAAAAGTTGACCGAGGGGACAGATCTTTCTTCAAAGGAGAGGCGACAGACAGCGATTGCCTAGCTGAGATGACTATTCTCTGTCAAACACATATTGCAATTCCACCTGTTGCCAGGACGGCTTGAAGCTTAAGGATTTCTCAGGCAGGCACCAGATACTCTGCCTACTCATCCAAACTCCTGCGCTTGGGAAGTTCTTGTTCTGCGCTGTGGAAGAAAAAGGGAAATCCTGTTCTGTTTTAGCAACCACATTTATAAGCAAATCACTGAATACAACAAACCCAGATAACTTTAAAGTCATCCGTCATTTTTGGTTTAGCGGTTTTGACAGCGTCTTATCAGAAATGAGAGCCAAAACATAAAAGATAATTGAAATGAAATTATTTAGAAAGACAGAAAATCACTCTATGAACTGTGCTACTCCAAGTCAGCTTCTTTCTCCCAAAGAACCCTGCATTAAGAACCCCACATAAGACTCCCCTCATCCATTCAAATAACTGAACACAGTATTTTTAACATGAAGATTTATTTCTAAAAAATGTCTGTCTAGTATATCTATATGAAGTTAGACTCCTAGAAAGAGTATTTCCTTGCCTCCTTTAAATTCAAGATTGCCTCTGCATTTAGTGGAGCTCTTTCACCGCACTAATGTCAGAAACAGCAGATGAAGAATACGGTCTCACCTTCCAAAGACATACACACAGTTTGGCTTTTAAAAGGTAACACAGAGGACTAAAGAATATTCTAACTAAAACTATTTGCATTCTTTTTCTCAAAGACAATAGGAATGATCATGAGAGATATGCAGGAAAAGAACAGAGTTTTTGGTTTTGTTCGGTTGTTTCTTTTACGATCGAAGTACCGCCAAACTCCCCAGTTCATGGATGAAATGCTTTAGACCTTATCCATACCCTAACATTACATGTTAAACTTTTAAACTTATTATTTCCTACAAATGGACAGGTGCCATGCTGTCAAGACTCTTCTTCTGATTCATATTATCAATGGTCTTAAAGATACCATCTGAAACAACTGCACCGGCTTTCATTCCCATCAATAGTAGTCATTGTGCAAACCAATGTGTGAATACTTCTTAAATTTTAATACAGCAATTATATAACTTAAGACCAGTTTTCCTAGTTAAGGGCACACATAGTCTGTCATATCCATCCCAAGACTTACACCTGTATGGCAGTTCTGTACAACTTAAAATCAATTTAGTAATTTTGATTCTAGTTTATATTTAGATAGTCCATCATGAAAGAGCCCAGAACTTTACCCT
>WAAD01008456.1:1792-17615 GCA_013389945.1 Fregata magnificens
CCCTTTTCCTGTCACTATGCACCTCTGACAAGTCTGGACCTGGCTACTCTAGATCCTCCTGTTAGGTAGTTGTACACAGCAATATCTCCCCTCAGCCTTCTCTTCTGTACACAGACAAATGTATTTAAAAGAGCAGTGTAGTTTACGTTGGTGATCTCATTTTCACTGTTACAAGAGCAAGTGTTTTATCCAGAGGGAAAAATGGAGTAACTCTAGAAGGGAGGAAAAAATGTCATCCATTACTGACAAATATTTAAGAGCTCTCTCAAGTTGGTTAAGTCCTGTACTACTCTCTTCAGAAAATATTCATGTTAGGAAATCCTGATTTACTTGGTCTCTGTTTTCTTTCAAGATTCAGTACTTTAGATAGCATTTCACTGAACTGCAAATGCAGAAGTACTTATAGCCTCAATGATTCACATAACTCTAATGGTTTCTGTGCTTTTCACCTCAGGACAATCTTCCCTACACAAAAACAAATTAATTCGACCACATCTCCAAATCTTCCCTCTAATCCAGAATTTATGCAAAGGAGATGAAGGTATAAATTCAGCTGTAATTTAGAAGAATGGTGAAATTAAAAAGCATTTGTACAGGCTCTTTTCTTATAAAGCTCTTACCTAACTTAAATATTGTACATTAGTCATGATTATCTATGGACTTGTCTGCATTTACTTGGCATAGAAAAATTGTGACTGAATGTCTTTTACTACTAGTTGGGATCCAAGAGCTGTTCATAGCTGGTGGTGCTAGAACCCCAGAAGCATTTTTTTAGATGTCTGTAATTGAAGAGTTTCACTAGGAAGGCAGGCAAGAAAAATAGGGCTGCTCATAAAAACCATTGAGACGATGTGTTCGGTGACCTAGGCAAGGTTTGCAAAGTTTCCATATTTATAAATGAAGTCTTATCCTGCACTCATCCTGCCTAATTCCAGGTGCTGGACCAAGGCATTCCAGACTCCTCCTGTGCTTGGTGGAGAAGACCAGGAACCATGGAGCACTTGAGATCTTTCACGGGTTCATTTTCTATGGAGATGGGCCAGAGTACCTCACCTTTTTCCTTATATTTAAAGATCCTAAATTGCATTAGAATCCTAAAAGACAGACAGTACAGTGAATCTGGGCATAGATGCTCAACATCTGCAAAAAATCACCCTTGGATTTGACCCAGTAGTCCAAGAATTCAATCAAACTTAATGAATATTTTTGAGATTGTTTTCCTTAATTCTTCTGTTTTGATTCCTAAAAGTGTCAAATGGGGGAAAACCACGTACTACAAAACATATCAATCCCTCCAGCCTATAGAAACTAATGAGATTGGGACCCCAAGAGAGCTGCTTTATATAGATAAATGTTCCTTACAAAACAATTTATATATTTCTGTTCACAAAAAATTAGGCAGTTTGCTTTCTCCAGCAGCTAAGTTCACAGAAAGTTTACATCACTTACATATGAATATATACCCTCAAAAGACCCTCAAGGTTAAACCTCCTGACTCTGTGCTTGTCTGAATATATGGTTTGATTCACTTGCCCATGCCTCTGTAATTTTTTTAAGATGTTACTAATCTAACCGGTTGTCAGCATCTACCTGAAACAACAATATCTGTTCTCTAGAAATGGCTATTGATCTCCACTAATTATAAAAGAAGCCTGGAGCGAACATCTCAGATGCAGATGTTTACACTTGGCTAGACAAATCACTCTCCACATAGCAATGGAGATAATAGTCAAAAACTCTTCATAATTCAAGCAAAGTCTTTCTGAATAATAAAATGCTCAGTTTTCATTACACCACAGACCTACTCTCATCTTTTGCACAACTTGAGTGGGGTAGCCTCCCCCTGTTACTGCAAGATTGCTTTCCAACTCTATCATTTTTAAACCGTGCTTCTTAACTACAGTGAACTCTTTCTCCTGTTTTCATTTTTTTAAGTTTTATTTGGCCATCCAGAGTGGAAACTGGAATATAGAATGGAAGACAGAGGAACTCTGGTCTTGAAAATTATCTAAGTCTTGGAGAAGGAACGTAGTGTTTGAAACTCATCATGATTCTATAGATCTTTTCCGCCTGGATGGAGTGTGGCTCAGTATTCTCATTTGCAGAACAGATATAATGACAATATTTGCTTCTGTTTTCAGTTTTATGAGGGTACGACATCGTGTTTACTTTGAGACACTCAGAAGGGAATGATAAAAATCCAAAGGATTATGATTGAACAGAGTCATGTTTAGAATCTTGGAGACACAACTGTCCCAGAAACAGAAAGTCCGGGGTGTTAAGGCAGTCCTAGTTTCCTCCGACCACTATACTCAGTCCAAGTGCTATTGAGCATTTTTGTTGACAATCCAAATGAGCTGAGGTCAAAGTTTAAAAGGATTGCAATTTAAATCAGCACAAAGACTCCTCTAGAATGCTGGGCACTCTCGTTGTGACTTCTTTTGCTTAAACAAGATTGAATAAAAAGTAATTCATTTTGAGTCAATGGTGTTATACCAGCCTAAACCTGCAGTAAGAGAGGGCAGGGTGATGAGCATCTATCTGCCAGCTGACATGGTTTGCAAACAGATGGTGCATTTCACAGCTCTCCCTCAGTTCTCATATAGAAGAAGAAGAAGGTAAGAACCAACCCACAAAGTTTTAATTCAACTTGTAACAGAAATCAGCCTGGCAAATACAGAAAATTTGGGAATTTTACATAGCTATCTTAATCATACTGAAAAAATGTTTGATCCCTATATATGATCTTACATCATTAAAATATTGCTCACACCTTGCCAGCATGACTCAGGAACAAATCTGTAATTTAAATGCTGACCTGCTTAAATATATAGGTATAAATATACTAGTTACTGGTTTTGCTTTAGGTCAGTAATACACAATGTGTTTGCAAATGTAAAACAACACAATTTTTAAGAATGCCTTATCGTAAAGTAACTTTCAGTTTGCAAAACACTTATGAAGATTTAACTCATTTAAATTAGCATATATTGGAACAAGTTGCTCAGATATTTGCTTTCAAAAGTTTTCATATTACACACTAAAGAAAATCAGCTGAAATCTAGGCCTTATTATATTTTACTTTAATTTATGTACATGTAAATAGTATACAGTTAAAAAAACCATCACAATTGACTGAATACACATCCAAGCCAAAGCTGTAAAATACAGGAATCTGTGCACTTTAGATGTTTTAATTTTGTTTTTTAATCTTAGCTGCCAGTAAAATAATTTAACAGGGGAATTAGCTCAGTAAATGTAAAATTAGGCTATTTATTCTCCCAGTGTCAGGTTACTCAGGCAAACCCACATCCTGGGGTTGCATGGACAAAGATTTATTAGATTTGGCACACGCAGATTCCAGGTTAATTATCACAACAGTTTATGTCATTTTCAATATCATTCCCTCTAAAAACTCCCCCCTAGACATAAGTCAGTCAACTGCCGATTTGCTCATCTTACAAGATAAATTTAGAGAGCAAATTTCTCTGGATTTAAAGTAATCCACTGACATCTCTGTTCCGTAATATCCCCTCAGTGCTGATCAGTATCTTTATTCACCTTAGCTACTGAATGATACCAATTCTGATGTCCTGTTCCCAATCCTTAGATCACTTTTAAAAAGAATTTCCCTCTCTATGCCACCAAAATGCTTTCGTATCATTGAAGTGAGATTAGGGGCACTGTACAGTTGGTCCTTATGTTTTAGCTATTCTGTGCAAAAATTAAAGTCTCCTGCATTATGCAAGAATAATTATGTGCAAAAACAATTTTGTAAATTCTTCAGCAAAGGACGTGCTTAGGATCTAAATTCAATTTCACCTCAAAGCATTTGCCTCTGAAAAGAACAAACCTCAAACCGCCTTTAACAACAGCAATTCCTATAAAGTTTTCCCAATGAAACATTAGAGATTGACTATTCTGCTTTTCCTTCCCTACTTAAAAGATCAAAGTTTGCTAGGGAGGCTAAATTTGCTAGACGGGTTTCTGGCGTTGCAGAGGAAGATTTGGAGACTTCAATGTTTGGTTCACTAAAGGAATAAGCAGTAACAATAAAACCCCTTGCACACATTATTCAAAGCTAGAAAAGCTACCACCTGTCAGGGAGCCAATTTTTATATTCTTTGTCCTTATTTTTCTCTCTGACAGGAAGGGAAACAATCATTAGTGAAAGTTTTGGTAGCTTTGTAAACAAGACTTTCATCCTCCCAGAATTTCATTCACATCTCTTGTGTACTGATACAAAGAGCATCACTGAGTCATCAGGGAGGAATATCTATCCATCACTACTGACCAATCCCCAATACATGCCAGAGACCAGAAGATGGAAGGCTCTGCATCTTATACCCAATTCCTCAAAGCCACCTAGTCACCTGAAAATAGAAGTACTTCATCAATCAGACTATGGACCACCTCTGCTGAAAAGGCTGTGATTGCACTCTCTTTGCCTTTGATTTATAGAGTATGCATTGCTGCCTTTTAGTGCCTTTCACTGAGATATGACAAGACCCCACACGGAGCTGGTAAAGAGCTTTAAATGAACAAGAACAGCAAGATTTGCAGTACCCCTAGGGGTCAAAATCTTCATATGATCCTTCTTCTGCCCTTTAGTATGAGAGCTCTGACATCTTGACAGCTTTAATAGATACCCAAGAGGCAGAACAAGAAAGGAAGGTCTTCGTAGTCCATCTTGTCTTTTTTAAAATGCTGAGGGATATTAAAACAGTGAAGCAGTAATACTTTAATACTTGGGGCCAAGGGAAATAGGTAACAAGACAGTGCTTTAAAGTAAAATAGTAGTGCATAGGTAGTGACACAAGAAAAACACCAAGAAATTCAGTTAACAATATCCCTGTCCACCTCAAGTTCTTATCACAGAAAAAATCAAATGCTTTGATTTATAATTTCAAAGGTTAAATCTCAGTTACACCTCCTGGGATTTGATTTCCTACCTAATTTCACATCGTCCACAATTCACTTTTGAATTTTACTTCATCTGTAAAACAGGTCTTATAATTGGCCTACTGTCAATACACAGTTTCATAAACATTCTGGATAAAGCAAATAAACAGTAACAGAGAATACAGAAAATAAAAATCCTGTCCTGTATAAGCAGGCATTATCCACAGTTAACAATGATAAATATATTAATAACACCATCTATCTTTAATCAAAATGTACTTTAGAAAAATGATGGCCCATCACTACTGTAATTAAATTAATGGAAGTTTAGCAATGGAGTTCAAGGGGACCAGAGTCTGCCTTTTCATAATGCAAGATAAACATTGAAAGATCAATTTAACCACCTGTACATGGACCACCTCTGCAAAGAAACGTGATCATTGCTTTACAGATGACATTAACTCTAGGACTTCAGAACAGGAAGGAAATGATTTTTCGCAGATGACTAAAATAACACATGCAATTCATTCTGTGAGCCCTATGGTTAATTAAAAAAAAAAAAAAAAAGCTAAAAAAAAAATCCCCCGTTCTCATGTTTTTTCCCCTCCACCCCCAGATCTATAGAGAGACTTAAAGATATAGATGAGACAGGAGGTTACTCACCGTCGAGGAGTCACTGCTTCCGGTCTCAAGCGTAGCTCCCTCAGCACAGGTGGGTGGGTGGGTAGAAAGTTGACTAGCCCTGCCCCCATCTATGACATCACACTCTACCTCATAAAAGGTAGTGAAAGTGCTCTGAACTCCAGTCTGATTTCCGAGAGATACAGAAAAGAGATAGTGAGAGAGAGAGCAAGAGAAATATTGCGCCGTAGCGTAGAGGTGAGGAGAGAGGAAAACGTGTGCTGAAGGAGCTATGCTTGGTCAAGGAAACAGGGACTCTTCCACGATGAGTAACCCCGCTGTCTGGTGGTTCCTCTCACTTGCTCCCATAGCACAGGTTAAGCATGCAAGCCCTACAGAGTTTGCTGATTGGGAAAGGGGATACATTTTGGCACCTTTTGATGAAAACCAGAGAGGATAGAAAGCTCTATCCCCATTAAAAGCTGATTGGCATCAGATCAGGCACGAATTTGGTTGATAGACTTCCGAGTAGCATTATTTTGTGTACAGTTTTTGAACAGCCGAACTGCACAAAAACATAAACGCTGATGCAAGCAGCTGAAATTCCAGTGACTACAACTGGAATTACACTTGTGTCCAGCGGTGCTGAATAAACATTACACAATCCAGCCCTCTGGGTTGACCCTCGAATAGAATAAGCCAGAGGGTAGGCCACCTACGCCGCTATATGAAGGAGGTCAGGAAAGAATTATTTTTTTCTCGTATTGAAAATGAGAGCTGACAAACTGTGCTGAAAGAACAAGTGAGGGAAGTATAAAAATTCTGGGCATACATTTATTTACAGAGCACACTTTAAAGGTCCAGAAAATATCAACAAAATTGCAAAGAGGTGATGCTTTTAAAGACCATACATTTTTAGACAATGACAACCTTACGGGCTGAAGCACATTTTTTCAAAAACCTTCCCAAGAACTGAAACTGGAGGGCTTAAAATGGGATATTCATTCTAATTTATTGTAAATGGAATTTTTATCATCCAAATTCTGGAAAAGCAGGTTTGAGCGTAAACATAATTGCTTATATTATCCACTGGGATATTTTTAATAACCTAGCTGTGTACCAAAATTGAAAAAAATAGTATATGCTGCTAAACCTAACTCCATTAAATAAAACTGCTCAGAGAATGGGGGACTATTCAGTGCCAGTAAAGAGTGCTAGCATAAGATTCTGCCTTTTGGAAGATGAAAAATGAATGTTCCTTAAATCTCTTTTAAGAGTATGTATTATAAGCACACAGAGTTAATATTGATGTTTTCCCTTAGGCTTTTTGTTGCTACAAGGATCATGTAAATTGTAGTCTAATCATGATTATTTTTCCAGTCTTAGTAATGATTAATGTGTATTCCCCACTCTATTTCTGTGCTCTTTGTTTTTCTCTCCTTTCCTTCTATTGAAAAAAGAGCGTGACTAACGTCTAGTACCAGTCACTTCACCTAACAACAGAAGTCCAGTATATTTCTTCTTAACCTTCAAAACTTTTGTCATAATCTCATCCTGCAGATGCTACTTCAAACCAGTGTATTTGTGGATTTAAAAACTCAACAAAATTGGCCAGTCCAGTTGACTAAATGAAGAGCTATTGTGACTGTTAGAGATGATATATAACTTCAGGAACACAATGCAAAACTAGGCTGCATCTGAGTAATGCAAAGTGATGATAGTGCTGTGAATTTCAGTTCATAATTGAATTAAACATATCTCTGTCTGATTTCTCATTACATCATCTTGATTTCAAGCTACTTTCATGTATGAAGATAGGAGGAAAAACACCTCTGGTACCCTGTGTTACATCTACTCTTTATTAACATGTATGTCTACTAGTCTGCCAAAGAGAAAAGAAAAATTGAACTTTTAAAGGCTTTTATGGTAAAAAGTACCAAGTAGAATTCAGTTAATTCATAACTTAGGTAACCTATGACTTGACTATTGCACCACAGTTGTTTTTGCCAAATAAAGTAGGAATATATTTCGAACTCCTGTGACCATCAGACCTTACGAAGCCTAAGCAAACTTGCTCATTCTGATAAAGAGAAGGTTGTTCAGAGGATATATCCCTAAATATGAAAAATATTACACTTGTAGTAGCAGTTCTAAGATCTCCTAAAAAGAAATAAATTGTCTTTCATTGGAATAGGAACATATGCAAGTAGCACAATTAAATTCCAGAAGACTGAGTATGGCCAAGAATATTCTCCAGTAACAACACAAGATGAGAAATATGAAGGAATATGGTTGATTCCATCATGACAATGTGATATAAACAGTTCAATAGATTAGGTAGCAGATAATACCCCAGATGGTATTTTGGGGCTAGCACTGCTCAAATCTGAAATGTTGTTTTGACCTGCTTAGTATGATATCTGTAGTTGATAAAGAGAAAATTAAGGGAAGAGCAAAAAAAAGATAAGACTGATTTGTGAACATATACTAGAACACATTACTTCCCTAAACAGTGAACAAAAGCAGAGAAAGAATATACCTAACTGAAAACATTTAAAAAATGTATATACATTCAAGAAAGGAGGGAAATCTTCCAAGTGTTTCAAGGAATACAACTAAGATTAATTAAATTAATGCATGGAAATGCAAAGAGACAGTAAATGAAGACTTTAATACTCTAAAATATTTTCTTAAGTGACTTAAGCCTAACAGCATAAGAAAACTATGTGAACGCAGATCAAGTCATTGATTTAATCACTTGTACCCAGGCACTAGAAATCAAGTTAAAAAAAGGGTCCATGTTCAGTTTGACATCAAAGATCTGTTGGAAAAAACAACAAAGTGCTTTCTTTCTTGCTTAAAAAGATGGACAGATGATGGGGAATGGGCAAGCACCACTAAGGTACCAGCAGCTGCTGTCTATAAAGTTTGAGTACAGGAAGACTGTGGAAAGCTGAGGAGTACCAACCGCACAGAAACATTATATGTACTACCGGTATACCTACAGAAGGTAAAAATGGCTATATTTTAAGAAATTGAAAAAACAGCTTGAAAAGGCCATGCAAAAATGCCAAGCTGACACATATCATAAAAGTTTGAGACCTTAACACAGATACACCTCTGACCCAAAGATGTCCTGTTGCTGTAGTGGATCAGCTTCATGGATGAATGGAAAAAACTTTTTTGTTCATTATTCATCATAGCTAAGGAATGATGAAATATGTAACATCCCATCTGAAACTGAGTAAAGCTGTAACTTCTCTAATTTTTTGACAATGGGAACATTGAATCTAGTTGCAGATATAAAAAAGGATGAAAATGTTTCTGCAGTCTTTTGGATTGGATATTGATGCTCTAATCCAGTTTTATAGAGTTCCAATTTGGCCTCTGATGAGATTTAGGACAAATCACTTGTATGTTTCATCTCATTTTCTAGTGAAACTGTTACCTACCTGGTAACCTAGTTCACAAGGTATTTTGATGATGTGTTAGTCAAAATTAGAAAGAATTGATGTTAAAAGAAAGCATTTGGGAATATCTAACAGTAAGAGGTTAGGATTGATTCCATATCAATGTCTTGAATACATTACACAAAACAAAGCCTTTTTGTTGATGCAGTTGCTTATCACTTATGTAAGATTACTGATGTGATGTGAGAACAGACATATTTTTTCTTTGCTCCTATGAGGTTCATAAATAATGATAGTAATAGTAATATGTTCCAAGTGTGGAAGAAAATATTTCAGAGGTTAAAGATATAAGGCAACTTTTAACCTTCCTCACTCAGTTTGATCTCTTCTTAAAAGCTATTATGACCTCCTACATTTAATGGAAATACATTCCTGTTGTGAGTTTTATTAAATACTTTGTTGTAAGCTGTTTTGTTCAGTATTTGCAAGTGAATCTGCTCAGGCTGGGAAAACCTGTAATGTTTTCCCTTGAGGGTATGTCTTCTTGTCTGTGAGTGTTTCTATGTGTGTGTTACTCATCTGCAACTCAGGTTAATATAGTCAAGAACTATAATTAAAGTGAAAGAAATTGATGAGTCTGAACTGAAGTTGTTCTTTTAATATCTGCAAAACAAACATCTGATAGTACTTTTAGAAGTGAGATTAAGTCTCACCACTATCCAGATCAGGGAGTTAAATAATTGCAAGAGCTAAAAGATATACTTCTGTATAAGAAACACAGTCCAAAATCTCCTTTTGTGTGTTAAATCTGTCAATATGCAAATTCAGTTCTCCATAATTCCATGTGCAAGAAACAAACTTAATTTTTATTTAAAGCCTCAGGATGTGCCTGAGAATGCCCCAGGGGAAAGGAATTCTTATTTATTACAAAATGTTGAAGTTTGGTCCCAAACCACCTCCTTTAAAGGCAGTAAGACAGGAAAAGAAGTGAACATGAGATAGCACTGAAGTCCTCTCTTTCTTTATAGTCTTTTTTACAGGAACAGTCCTTTAGGACCATACCTTAGGGTATGTTAGAATGATCTCTAGGCCTTGCTAATTATTTCAGGGCTGGTGCAGTTTGTGTATCAGAAAACCATAATATTCCCATTTTCTTCCCATCTCATTCAGCATTGCTTGGAATAGGAAAACAAGCTGGACTGAAGCCATAACTGCTGTACCAGGCAAGCTTTGGATTTTAGAGTGGTTACTATTTTTAAAACAAATTCAGTATGTAATGAAGCATATAAATTAATATTTCCTTCAATTCTCTAAACTTTTTCTGTGATCATATTTGTTTCAAGCCTCAATCTTGAATTCTTAACACTTTGCTTTGTTCTCATGGAATTCAATGGCTTAACATTATTTGGTATCAGAAATATTTTTCTTTGCAGAAAACTCTTCTAATGAGAAATTTCAATAAATGTAATCTCCTGAAATTCATGAATATTTGTTACCTGATAAAGCACAAGAGCATGTTCCCTCTAGCCAAAATGCTTCTTAATAAGGATAAAAGTCTGACCTGTCTAAATTTTAACCTACTAAATGTAGACATATAGATGGTGTGTGTGCTTCTTGTCTCCATGAATATATTCTAATGAAGACAAGTGCAGTGTGATTTTGCTTTGCAAATGAAATTCTAGATAACATCTTTCCATTTATGCAGGATATATTGTTTCATATTTCTGTGTATGTGTGTTTACCTATGCATTTATATACAATGAGATATTTCCTTAGCCCTGAAAATAGCCTTATATCAAAACACTGTAGCTTCAAAAGAACTGAGATTATTTCATAAAAAATATTTTCTTGTTGAATTTTTAAATTATGTCTTAAGCTTCATTCATCTACTTTTCCTTACATAATGTAAACTCTGCCCGCCACCAATCCACCTTCACTCAGCTGCTTTGAAGAAATAACCATAACACTAATAAAAATAAATCAACCTTTCCAAAGTCTTCTGCGCTCCTCTTTATGTGGATCGTACTTATGATCCCCCAGATGCCCAAAGCTCAGGGTACATACTATTGTCTAATCCAGCAACAGTTATAAAGGCAAAACTACGTGAACTCACAGATGTAGAAATAAGATCCTATGGGATCTTTCACTTAGCTGAATCAAAACACCGTACAAATGTCACTTGAAAGAGACCTCTGGAGGTCTCTTGTACAACTTTCGACTTGAAATGAGTTGATTACCAACATTAGATTGGCTCAGCTGCTGCATTGTCTACCTGGGGCTTGAACTGCTCCAATTGCGTAAACTCTCCGGGCTCCTGGCCCGCACTACCTTTACTGGGAAGCAATAGGTAAGCTTCATCTAATGAACTAAATCTTTATTATTGTTACATATTTGAAAGAGGCATTGTAAATGGCTTTAAAGCCACTATAGATACATCTATTTATGTCTTTTTTTTGCTATTTGTCTTTGAGCTGTTTCATAGGATAATTAGGAATTCTTCACTGTTTTAACTTTCAGAAAGCCCTAAGACAGTGTTTCCATAAAATGCATCATATATAATGAATATATGACATGAGGAATTTTATCAGCGCTCATTTTGATTAACCTGCATAACTCACGGATGTCTTTATCCTTTAGGAGTAGCAAATTGACTCAGTGTCAGGATGATACATTTTTTATGTTACCACATAGAATCATAGAATAGTTTGGATTGGAAGGGACCTTCAAAGGTCAGCTAGTCCAAACCCCCTGCCATGAGCAGGGACATCTTCAACTAGATCAGGTTGCTCAGAGCCCTGTCCCACCTGACCTTGAATGTTTCCAGGGATGGGGCATCTACCATCTCTCTGGGCAATCTGTTCCACTGTTTCACCACTCTCATTGTAAAACATTTCTTCCTTATATCTAGTCTAAATCTACCCTCTTTTAGTTTAAAACCATTACCCCTTGTCCTATCACAACAGGCCCTACTAAAAAGTCTGTCCCCATCTTTCTTATAAGCCCCCTTGAAATACTGAAAAGCCGCAATAAGGTCTCCCCAGAACCTTCTCTTCTCCAGGCTGAATAATCCAAACTCTCTCACCTTTCTTCATAGGAGAGGTGTTCCATCCCTCTGATCATTTTTCTGGCTCTCCTCTGGACCCGCTACAACAGGTCCATGTCTTTCCTGTGCTGAGGGCTCCACAGCTGGATGCAGTGCTCCAGGTGGGGTCTCACCAGAGCAGAGTAGAGGTGCAGAATCACCTCCCTTGACCTGCTGGCCACGCTGCTTTTGATGCAGCCCAGGATATGGTTGGCCTTCTGGGCTGGGAGTGCACATTGCCCGGTCATGTCCAGCTTTTCATCCACCAGTACCCCCAAGTCCTTCTCTGCAGGGCTCCTCTCAATCCCTTCATCCCCCAGCCTGTACTGATACCAGGGGTTGCCCCAACCCAGGTGCAGGACCTTGCACTTGGCCTTGTTGAACCTCATGAGGTTCACATGGGCCCACTCCATCCCAACAGCCACAGCTGAAACATCTCCCTGTATTTTTAATTTCTTTCATTTCTTCCAAAGCAGATGACATGAGCTAGTTGAATATACAATGTAAATCAAGGTCTCTCACTTTCCCCAGCTAGCCCCAGCCTTCCTCTCCTAGAAGGTGTCTTTTTTCAGTGGTAACTTCAGAGCCAAAATAAAGACCCAAAGTTTTTATTTTCTCTCCTTGCTTGTTCCACTAGGAGAGTAGAGATTACAGTGGAGTCCAACCAACTTTATGGTCCTGACTTTACCTCAGTCCCTTCCCACCATTGCAATTCTTTGATTTCATATTCCTATCTCGCTTTTGGGTTGGCTTTTTCTTCCCCTGACCCTTTCATATCTCATATTTCAAGTTCCTTGGCTTACTTCTTTATTATTTCCAAAGTCCTATCCTTTACCCATTGTTTTCATTCCAAGTCTTAAAACAGAACTCCTTTCCATCAACACCATCCTAAACAAATATCTTTCCATGAGTCCCATCTCACATTATTTTCACACCATTGGTACATACGATACACTGTTCATATTTGCAAACTCCCTTTTTTGCCATTCTAACTTCTTACTACAGTCTTGTGGGTGAAACAGTGGGTAAATGTGAAAAGCAACTTGCAAAAATAAAACCTAAATTAAAAAAGAAAATCACAAAATCAAATTATATTCTTAAGCAATTTAGTAATTATCTATAGGGTCCCTGGGTCCATTTTTCACTTCCCATTACCAATTTGCGTATATTCCCTTGTGTTATATCCACTTGTCATGTATTACCATAACCCAAACCCTAGTCTTGCAATTATGTCAGCTTAGACATAGGACTATAACTCTTCTTTGTGGTGTGTAACTCTTTGAGCACCCACTGTCCAACAAACATGAACAAAGCAGCTATTTAGGAATAACTGCTCTTACCCTCAGCTCCAAGTAAATTGAATCACTAGCAGACAAAACACAAAGTTTCTATTAGTGAGATCTATTAATCATTAAGTATAGCTACTTAATTATGCTGAGGTCTTAGCTCAGGTGTTTTCTACTGAAAACACTGACAGCTTGCCAGTCCAAACAGCCCAGCCCAGAAATATCTACAAACCCTGGTTCTGTGAGTGTACTTCATGTAGCATACTTCCATTTCTGTTATAAATTAATAGCAAAACTTATTTTGTTGCTAGTTAGATAACAGAGGTAACCTTTTTGCAGTCCTGAGAATCTTGAAGAAAAGGAATCTGACAGTTTTGTCAATTTGCCAGCTCTCCCGTCAGCAAACTTTCTTTTACATAATCCTAAATTCTTGCCTGGTTCAGGAGGAATTAAATTACTTTATTTACCAAACTCCAAAACAACATTTTCTCCATACTCTTAAGTGTTTTAAATGCAAAGGTTTCCTCTGATTGCCTACTTGAAAACAAACAAACAAAAGAAAAACCCCAGAAAGGCTTTCTGATGCAGGGAAATGAAATACCCCATCAGTGGCTCTTAAGCAACCGCTTATGCACAGGGTCTTAATCCAAATTCAGTGAAAGGTGGCCTTACTTGCCTTTAATAGCAGGTGAACTTCAAATTACCTGACTTTTCTTCGAGTCTATAGAATTCATAAGTAGCAACGCAATACTCCACTGCCCATATGCATACCAACTTGCTTTTACAGCACAAGGTAGTTTAGGGTGAACCAGCCTCACATGAAAGAAAAGTATGACCTTTAAACCATTTTGTTTTCCTGGATGTAAGATCCATAGGCAGAATTGTTAGGGAAACTGTTTGCCAGCTGACCTGAAGTAACTGCTGGATGCACACTGTTATTTATTCTGTGATAAATAATGAGGCTTATTCTTTTTTGATGCGGACTAGCTATTTGCAGTTACCTTATTGTTATCACTGGTCAAGAATAAACATACAGACAGTTATTTTGCAGTATATCCCTTATCTGTTAATATTTTTATGTATCCAACCTCCCAGTCCAGGTGTTACAGGAATTTTCATAATGTCCTACCCAAAGTTAATGGGATAGCTCCAGCCCTCTTACCTTCCTTTTTCCCCCAAAGTCCTCACTTAAATTCACCAAGCAAGTACTCCTAGATACAGTGACAATCTTAACTAAACTGTCTTGTATCTTCAAAATATTATAAGAATCCTTCGCTTAGTATCGTAGCTGAGCCTATTATGCTAAGATAAATGGGCCTTTGAAAATAATTGGAAATTGGACCCAGCTAAAGTATATGTGTGGAGTGTGCTTTGGCTATTGAGTCAATATTTTTGGACAGTGTTCAAAGGTACATGGCTGTTACTCTGTATGACACTGCATATCTAACTGGCTCAGAAGTTTAAGACTCTTTGGACCAATTTCCTGATAATACAGCTGATTATATCTGTAGAGTTCTAAATCAAACCTGAAAACGATAGGGGGCTGCCTTGGCTAAGGGATTTTCTTAGATTCGGTTCAATAGAATCCTGCAGGAAAAATTGTAGTAAAGCTACTGACATAAACAAGAATTTAAAAAAATGCAAGCTCCTAGCCTAAATAGAGAGTAGGTAAATGAGCTGATCAGCTTCAGAGCAGCAGTAAACAGAACAAGTGTATATTTATCCTAGGGTAAGAAATGAATATATAGATTTGTTTTATTGTAATGGTCCAGCTAACAAGAGTCCGACAGGAATACTAAAAAAATAAAGCAGCCCTAGAGTTAGAAGAATTTTTATCCAAATAACAAACATCATGGTTAAAACCAACTCCATTCAACAAAAGTAGCTATCACAAAAAGACTATCTATCAGCATAAGCTAAGTATATGTAAATGGTATTTACTTCACTGAGAGTAGCATATGTTCAGCACCTCAGAGGATTCTTTCCAATACAATGGTGCAAGTGATTATGAAGCAAATATACAGTACATTAAATAAACTAAGGCAAGAGACAAAGAAAATTATTTTGAAGTGATTTTAGTCTGTCATTTTATTAAAGGAGGTTGTTTATTCTTAGAGGGGAATTAGAAATTGAATATTCAAATTTAAAATTACAGAAACATATATCTGTTTATGGACCAAGGTCAAAGAGACTTTTATTAGGAACAAGGACATCATCTACATAGATTAGAAATATTTTCTAAACCTTTTGCATTTTTTTAATATTAACTCATTTTTGCTTTTATCTACCTTCCTCCTCACCCCTTTTCTTTACTTTCTTCCCTATAACCTTCTTCCAGTTTACAAGGCTCCTCACTGAAGAACAGGTATCATATAGTTTTTCCCTATGTTACTTTTCAAAACTCAATTGGAATCAGGAATTAAGAGTCTCACCTTGCAACATAAAGGCCCAAGTCAACAGGCAGTCTCAACTGGCCTTGCTCCATTGATATTAATGAGGTTAGGCTGATGTATGCTAACTCT
>WAAD01008473.1:0-12492 GCA_013389945.1 Fregata magnificens
AGTGCCTGTAAGACCCAAAATCCGCAGTGGGAAATTGTTGGTAAAGACGCTTTGGTCTCCAGCTAACAGGCACTGCCAGATACCCATACTTTCTTATCAGTTTAGCCATTTACAGAGAAAGAAGTGCTCAGAGCACATCCACTGCCCCCAGATTCCAGGCCTTTTCTGTACAGCTAGTAAATCTTTCCTCCACCAAATATGCTTCTGCCATTTTAAATCTCCTTCTACCAGCTGCAGTACTTGTCTGTTGATTTCAAAGAGTGATTGAAACATTGCAAATAACAAATGCCATTTCCTTCTCTAACTTTGTTAGACAAAATGCAAGAGATCCATGACAGGACAAAACAGATAACAGGACTACCTCCTTGGGGAGAAGCTGTGCTGCTCCATACACATTATTAGGTGCATGCCTAATAACCTGACTCTCAAGCACATGAGCATCAATATTTACCTTCCTAAATTCTGAAGATATGTGTACAACATTTCATTTCTAGTCCTTTTAGCTCTAAAGAAGAAATTTAAGTGTAACTAATACAGTGTCATCTGCCTAAATTTTCATACACAGAATTAGAGAGGAAGCAGTCTGGCTCCCTACCTACTTCCAAAGCAGACCTATCCTCTTTTGGCTCTTCAGGTGAGGTGTGGGCAAAAATTATGGGAGTGGAGCTCAAAAAACCCAACCAAACCAACCCATAACAACTTTCGCCTTTGTCTCTACTAGCATTGCAACTGTGCTAGATATCCATGTCAAATTCTTGTACAAAGAATACTTCACTTCCAGCACAAAGGAATATTTATTGCAATTATTTGGCAAAATAACTTTGCAAAAACAAATAGCTGAAAGAAAGCTTTGATATATTTGCAGACATTTTATGAAACAAAAGGAAACGTAAATTCTTTGATTAAATCATACATAATGAATTATTCATCCAGCCCTTTTCTGCGTTAATCAGTTAACACAAGGTGATAACATGACTTTAGAAAAAATGAAAACAAAACCTAAGGAACTGTAAGGAAGTAAGCAGAATCTGAAATGTGAACCAGAATAGAACATGCATAATGAGATAATGAAGATTCCTTTTAAGATAGGGGTAGAGAGGCAAAGCCAGTACACCTTCTGAACAAAGAACAACAATTTCATCTTTCATGACCTTGATCATGTCGATTCCAAATGAGAAGGCATTTGCTGGGGACATGCAAGTAACCTAAGCCATCTGAAGTTATCCTGAGAGTATACCTGCACTATGCTCACAGCCACTGCAAAAGAGCCTGTTTAGAGTCTGGAGAGCCCAGACTCAACCCTTTGATCCTACCCCATGGAAGAAGGATTGAGCCCTGGGACTGACTAACAGACTCAGAGCAGAATGTCCTATCTGCCTTATTGGAAGGTAGATTTGGACTGAAAAAGTAAGAATCATGCTTTGAGCTAATCATAGTCTTTCAGGGCTGTGAACCAACACCACTGGACCAAAGAAGCAGCAAGTCTTGCTTACTCGTTGTGGGAGCAGAGCAGACCCAGACCAGAGCAGCACTCCCCAGTGCACCAGCACACATGCAGAACTGCCATAAATGGGAGTAGCCACTGTTAAAATCTGTTCCACGAAAGTGGAAAAACCACAGCTAACCACTATTTATCAGAAGTGTGGAACCTGTTAACGTGAGAAAGGAGCAAGAAAAGGAGGTATAAGTTTTTACATACTGAACAGCTTGGCCCCAGAAGGTAGAGAAGGCTTAAACCAAAGTTTTTGCCAAAGCAGACATATATAGCCATACCCAAGTACTTGAGGTGTCTACTTATCACAGAGGTACGGAAGCTCTAGCACTAGTCAGCATAGCAGCGTCCTATGCAACATGGCAAAACCTATGCACCATTCAGATCAAGGCTGCATCTACTCCTGGTCAGGGTAAGAATTCATTCACAGTACTCTGTGGGGTTCCCTTTTGAAAGTTTGGAGCAGCACAAAACAGTGGGAGCCCTCTCCACCACCCATTGGCATGCTTTCATGAGCCAACCCTTGCTACTGAGCAATTGACACAGGAGCTCTACTCCAGAGACAAGACTCCCTACAAGACTGATTTCACCATATGTAGTTTCCCCATGCCTCATCATATTAGCAATAAGACTCCACGTCAGTGCAATGCCCATCACATCAACATATAATTTCCTTCTCAGAAAAGCCCATATTCATCAACATAGAAAAATAGTAATGGATATGTTTGATTGAAGTTTTATGTACTAAGAGTACCAGCAAAATCTCAAGGTAAATGTAAATTTTTCTCATTGTATCATCACACAAGAAGTTCTACATATTGATTTAGCACTTCATGTATTCATATTTTTTTTTAAAAAAACCCCACACTTTCGTGGAATTTACCATATTGGTGAATATTTATCAAGAATGTTCTGTGATTTTTCCAGACTCATTTTCCCTTGACCCCTAAATGTCTCAGCTTGAACCTGCATGAAATATATGCATACAAAAATATAAGGAGACTCCAAAGACAGAAAGAGAAGTGGCATTTGGAATTCCAACCTGCTGAGAAATATTTACTCTTACTTCACTTGACTTAAAAGTAGCTGAAGGGAGTTACTCTGAACAGTAATTTTATGCCTTATAAAAGCTATCAAAGTTGCACACAGATGCATTTTACAGAGACTCGAAGGAGTGTTCACACTTCTTGGCAGGTGAGTTAAGCCTGTGGCACTGTCTGGAGACAAGGTTGCAAGGGTGAATCAAGTGGTCCTGAAGATCCAAATCATTACATGAATTTAAACATTTTCTCAGCATCCGTATTCCCCAAGCCACAAGTGTGCTTTTGTTGGTTAAACCTTTCAAAATGCTAATGGTCTCTGAATGGCTACAGCTCTAAATCCTGTGGTGCCCAAACGAGCTCCAATGCAAGCTAGTCTGCATACCTAACTAGTCCTATTTGTGGACAAGCAAAGGCAGGTGATTTCTCTCAGTAAGATATTAGCCTAAGACCTGGAGTATTATTTCTGGAGACTAGACAGGAAATACGCTAAAGAACTGCACCTACTTTTTTAAAAAACAAACAAAAATAACAACAAAACATACGGTCCTCTAAATAAGGTGGTAGCAGTTGCTAAGTTAAATTTCTACAAGTTGGAAATACAAATTAGTATATTGATGCAAACACAGTACCTATCAATGAAGATGCAAGCCTTGAAAAGAAGGTCACAGGAGCCATGCTCTTTTGTAAGTAGACTATTTTAATATGTTTTCACTTTAAAGTCCTACCTCCTGTTACTGCTAATGCCCCCAATCCAAAAGAAGCAACTGTTAGTTGCTAGAAATGGATTTGAATGCACTTACTGTGAGATGCCATGAATGTTGCCAACAGAAATTATGTACTGTGCCTTCTTTCCTGCCACCTTTGCCCTTCAGTTTTGGCTTTTCAACTTACGTTGCAATAGTTTCTTTTATCTGATGCAGCATTATTTTGTGCTTTATTTCTCTGCTGAATTCCAGAGGTCAAATTTAACCTGTAGCAAGAGAAATAAAATAAATATAAGTCAATCTATTAATTGGATGACCTAGTAAGAACTTCACAATAAAATCTGAAGGCCAAGATTTTTCAAAAGCAGATGGAAATGAGATTTTTTGCATAGATAGTAGTTATTGTAAGAAATCACCATTTAATGCCTGCAGTCAGTTCTAACCTTGAGTTTACTTTAGCAATAAATAGATAACAGCAAGCCCAACAATAAGACCTGCACGATTGTCTTTGTTTAATATAAAATGGTCCCTTCTAAGAGGTGGGTGGACAGCAGTAAGTTTTCAGGGAGACAGAACTAAAAAATAATGCTCTTGAAACTTGTGACTCTAACCATCATTGTGTAAGAGAAGCAAATGGGTCACTGAAGACCCTTCATAATTAGATGACTGACTCCCAATAATATCCACAGGAATTCCAGGACCAACTGGCAGTACAAATTAATAGGAAATGTTTCTCCAAAAATCCCCTTTTCATTTTCTAAGATGCCAGCCAGGTGCCCTATGCCCAGCTGTATTGCAGATGGTTTGGTTATTCTTTCATAATTATCAATTAATCTGAAGGTTATAGTTAGTTCTACAATGGCATTAAATGCAACAGTCACGTATCAGAAAAGGCAAGACTATGATTCTTGAGTTTTGCCACAACAATCTTCCACCCATGAGAACAACCAAAGTAAGTTGCACACCTTACTGCAGGGGCCATCATTCGTGCTCCAGGTAGAAACAGGAGCATGGCTTGGCTCAGCAGGCTTAGAGCTTCTGCTCTCTATCAGCTCTTTCCCTTCCCTTATCTTAATTGGGGTAGGGAGGGGGCTGCACCGTTGCCCAAATGTTAACTGGCAGCAAGCCGTGCAGGTTGGGTCTTCCCTGTACGAGGCAGGGGAAAGCCTGATGGGATTCCTCATCAGTCAGAGCTTTTCCTTATAGTGAGCTCCCTAAAGATGACCAAACTCAAAAAAAAAAAGCCAAATTTAATTAGATTATAAACTAATTAGCTGGTTCTAAATGGAGAAAACTCAAAAGAGGGTAGGTAAAGCAGAACAGAAATAAAAAAGTTTTATACCCAAGCCTTCCCCTGTTAGCTATATTCTTGCAAGTAGGTCATTGCTTCCAAGCATGGATTCAAACAAATTAATGGCTCTGCTTTGCAGCAAACTGCACAGGTACTGCAATCCCCTCTGGTGCCTAGGAACCACTCATTCCCATCACCAGAGAGACCTGGCTGTGGGTTTTACACCCTGGTCTCTACAGCAGCCTCTTTGCCCTGTGAACATCAGTCCCAAACTCCTGCTCATTACACTCACCTTACCTCCACCTGACCACTGTGGGCTGGAAACTTCTCTCCCCCCCCCTCCCCCCCCAGCTGTTCACCCTAAAAGGAACAGCCCCACCTGAGCCACTTTTAGCTTAAAGGATAAAAATATCAGCTGGATGCAAAAAAAGTTAGATATTGCCCATTAAGTCTTTATTCTACACTATTTTAAAATATTTTTCTGCCTCTGTAACAGCTGGCTTTGTCCCACACCCAACACAGCCACTCACATGGACACGAGTATTCACCAGACTTGAGATCGTTGCTCTGACATGCTCCTGGTGCAAAGCACTGCAAAGGGAGTATTTTGGAGTGGTTTCTGCCTTTGAGTTAGTGCTTTATTTCTCTGCTGAGAGTCTTTGCTTCCATTTGGGGAAGTTGCATTTGAGATAAGAAGGGCGTTGGCAGACACTAATGAGCAAAGCACTGGCCACAGCTTCCTCCTGGGTGCCCAGCAATATAGCTAACCCATGACTCACAGTTATGAAGAGCAGTTGCCCTCCTCCATTTGGGCATGCCAGAAACTACTGCCAGAAATCAGGGAGCTCCCTCTAACCTCACTAACACCTTATTGTCTGTCCTGCTCTTGTCTAGTCGCTTGTCTGTAAGAGGTGTCTACCATATAAAATGGAAAGGAAGGCTGGAGATTGTCGGCTCACCAAGCACACTGAAGCAGATTCCTCACTAAATCTCACAGTAAAGTCACAGAGAATACAGAATCAGCCTCTTCACCAAGACAAACTTTGAAGTTTTCAACTAATTACCAATCTCGACTTCTTTCTGAAAACCAGAAATAAACTCAGCCATACAAAACAGCTGGTAGCTTCTGAATTTGAGTGGTCAACTGGAATTTGAAGAGTTCTGGATTTTTCTCCTTCCTATATGATTAAATCGAGGCATTTGAATTTGTATCTCTGCCATTCTGGAGGGATATTTTAAAAAGCTACCTCCTAATAGACTGTGGTTGTGTCTGTTACGGCATATGGATGCAGAACTACAGGTGGGAGCAAAGCTGAGGAAAGGGATGCTTGGTTTTCCTTTTGAAATTGTTGCATTTTTTCCCATAGTTAAAAAGTTATTCGTAACAGTGGAGACTTGCTTTCACATGTCCGAAGTGCACCTAGTTACTGAAATGTAGTCAGTTACTCTCTGAGAAAAGGGGTTATAATTTAATGGATTGAAATGCAGCAGCTCCAAATAGCAGCAGTAAAGAGGGATGCGGAGAGTGAAAATATTGGAAATAATGGAGAGCTTCCAAATGCTTGGCATTTAAAAAAAAAAAAAAAAAGCCACATGGCACAGCAATATAAAGCCTCCTCTCTGCAGGTCAGAAATACAATTTTTTTCAAAGCTGCTTGCAACTATAAAGCTAAAGGCTAAGAGTACTGGAGGAAACTGGATAGGTCAGTCCTAGCAAGATCATGCCTTTTTTTGTGGGATGGCTTTGAGAAGGGCAGCTGCCACAAATGGATCTGGTTTTGGTGCCCTTCAAGGAGCTCTGTCGATCCACCTCCCCTTGATGGATTGTCTACACCAACTTTGTGGAGGAATTGCAATGCTTTGATGAAAGCGAAGCCATTAGGTTGCTTTCGGTGATGACTCTGAATATTAGACACTAAAAAGAAGCAGGACAAGCTGGAAGAGGCCTCCCCTCTAGTATCAATTTTCCATTTCCTTATCTATATGGACTGTGACAAAGAAGTTTTGGATTATATGTTGTCTTATTATCTGCTATCTGAATACTTTCTGCAGTGTCCTGCAATTCCATCATGATTATGCCATCATAATGGTGATGCTCTTGTAAACCACATAACAGATATCTTGTGTTGATGCTTATCTTCTTACTATATGTTTTCCATCTTTACATAGGCTGAAGCTCATAACCATAGCAACTGAATTATTCTGGAGTATACCAGGTTGACCAGAGGAATTCTTCCTGACCTGAACTATTATATTTTCTTAAAAAGCAAAGAAAGGTTTTTACCTACTCCAAATTCTGCAATGTAGCACAGATAAATTTGCCTTCAGATAGTCTGAAAAGCCGAATTATGCTTGCATAAAAAATTGCTCATCCAAGTAGAGATCCAAGGTCTATTAAAAGAATTTTGGTAGTCACAAGAATGCAGCTACCAGATGACCAAAAGGGAAAACGAATTAAAAAGGGTCTGTTCCCTTGTGGGTAGAGGGGGATGTTTTAACTACTCCAGGACGCTTAGAATACTTTTCAAAACCACCTCTGAAAAAACAAGTATGTTTCTGTAACACACATCCTAAGCACGTGCCTAAAAAGGCAGCTATTTTAACTAGAATCAGAGGGACTGGTTCTAGCTTCTTTACATGACAGCTGTGGTATATGGCCCCTAATCATACAAGACAGACTAGAAAAAACATAAAGGGCTCTATGTGGCCATTTTTCTGCAAGTACTAGTGTAGATGGCATGGTGGAAGGGGACTGGGAACTCTGGACAACCTGTACAACTGTGTTTTAATATCACAGCACCCTTCATGATTGCTTTAATTTCTTTTGGGAGAACTCCTTAAGCTGTATCTTTGGACCAGAACCCAGAAGACAAAACATTACTTAGCTTTTTACATATTTCTTTCCTATCTTTCTTTTTCCTCTGAACTTTACAAAACTATACCAGAGTCTAGACTGCTGCTTCTACTACAGAATCAGCGTGAAATAATTTTCAACCTCCTCATTTAAACTTACAAAAATAGATAAAGGGTGAGGGTAAAGGTAAGGAAAATATTTTTTCCCTCTGGTGTGACAGTTGCTAGGCCATGAGTATAACAATTATTTTAAGACTTGCAAACATAGATTGGGTAAGTACCATATATCACTAGTGTCATGCTTGTAACAAAAGTTACTGTTTGGTACGTCAGAAGAAGAAAAAAGCTTCTCATGATGCACGTCGTAGCACCTTCGTCCTAATACTGAAGAGACTGAGTCACAGCCCAGATGTCAAGTGTCCCCTGCAGAGAAACATAGTGACTGGAGTCCTTCTCTTTTAGTCCCAGTTACTGTGATACTATTTGTACTAACAGAAGTGCTTAATCTATTTGTTTAAAAAAAAAATAAGATCTGTAAGCTATTTGTCTTAGTGTCATCCCACAACAGCCAGCTTTTGAGTACTTGAACAACTACACTCCCTGTGCTTCTTTAATGGGAATCTAACCAGGAGAGGGGGGAGAGGAAGAATGTCTGTAAACATTGATACAGAACTGGCAGCAGGATCAACAGGAAAAAGCTGGCATGGGAGGATTAAGTATTTTCAGTACTTTTGGTGCAGCAACTTCTTTTTTTTTGTTGTAAAATAATCGGAGATACAGACACATCAGAAGGTATGAGAGCAAGGCTTATCCTATTAGGAAGGAATGTTTTGTCATTCTAATTTGGCAAGGTTGCACTTGGATATTTAAAAGGCAGCCTTTATAGCAGCTTTTGTAGCTGGATTATACAGTGGAAAGTGTAGAGTATATAACCTTCTAGTCAAAGCTGCAACTTGCTAAACTAACATCTCTGTAGTTTTCCAAGGTAACAAAAATAGTCCTACAAAATTAGTTCTAAACCTGCTTCTCTACTTGCTCAGATTTATACTAGCTGAGCCATCCAGTTGGCTGCCTTGGAATATGAACATTCAGAAAAGGGTTCTCAAATATGAGCAAAGTCTCCGCATACTTAAAGATTATTTAATTTAATTCTCTCTGTCAAGTGAGATGCTTTTTTTTTTTCAAACTAGACAACTTTTCTCACCATCATACATGAGTTACAGACATTGATATAAGGTGTCGGCAATAATGTTGAAGAATGTTATAAGGCTGGATACAAAGTCTTCATCATTTCAGCACTAAATGTTGTGATTTTTAACCACTGAAAGACAAACTGGTTCTAATTTTCTAGGAGAAAATTAGCTATTGATTAGCCAATAGAAGAAAACTCTTCTTATTATTTAAATATGGTAGCATTCACTTTAAACCCAAGACAATTTTAAAAGTGCCTGTCTTTCAGATATCAGAACATGGTCCCATTTCTGATAGATTATGGGGTTTTATGCATCTCTGCCAGTACACTGGGGGAGGTTTGGAGGAGATGTTGTTCCTCTGGTAAATGGTTTTAACCACATATGGGTTAATTTTTACAGGGGGAATGCTGGATGGGGTTCATTTGGGAACACATTTAAATGTGGCTTGTAAGAGTGGGATTTGACCTTGCTACTGACAGAGTGGTGCTTGGCTGCTGTGTGTGTGCAGGGGGCTTTGAATGGGTACAGAGCATCTGCCCAATGTCCCTTCAGGATCACAGCTTTGGGACCTACCAGCTATGAAGCAGTTTCACAGCTTTACCCTGCAGGGATTTAGGTTTGCTTTTCACTCTTTTCCTATGTGCACTTGAAATGAGAAAGTCTAAAAACACAGAACAAGCCTCATCCAAAACTCCTTGCTTTTTACCTGGGAAAATCAAGAGTTTGGCCTAAGTGTGTAAGCAAGTCTAGGCTGAGCAAATATTGGACTATATGTAGAGACCAAGTTGAACTGGACCCTTTTTGCCTTGAAGCCACACACTGCACAGCTTTACCACTTCCTAGGCATGTTTCATAGGAAGTTATTTAAATTTCTCATTAAAATTTGGAGAAACAAAAGTAAATGTCAAAGTATGCATCTTATCTCATTTGCAATGTTGCACTGAGTTTATTTTTAAAGCCTTGCAACCAAGGAACCAAAAGAATGCCATGTTCTCTTCGAAGGACACGTAAAGTGCACATATTAACAAAAAATATTCTGAGTTGTCTCTAACGAAGAATTATTTACTGCAAAAGTTAGCAAAAGACTTTGATATTCCAAGAATTGTTCAGTTTAGTAGGGGCAAGTGCCTAGAAGAAATCAAGAAAAAATAACCCATCAAAGGTCACTCTCCATTTTCCACCTCCAGACTGGAACCTGTAACACTGTCTTTTTATTTCTGTGGCATCTCTATAGTGCAGTAGCCAATAATACATAATTCTACAGGAATTCTCAAACCATATATAGCATTAAAAAAACCCCTACAGCTGGACATGGGTGCTTCGCATTTATTGGGGTTTTAGTATTGATTGAGCTTATCTTTAAAAAATTTACCATTTCATTTAAGAAGTGCCACTGCAAGGCTTAGTACTTGCCCTTACCAGACACCTGTATAGCAACATTAACACAGAGAACATCTGAAATAACCATTTGGGTAGTTAAAAATTACACTTTGGGGCAGGACACATTTTAAAAAAATGATAATAGTTTTGAGTGTCCATTGCTTTTGTCTTAGGAACAAGGAAAGATAAGTCAATTTTCCAGGGGAGTCTACCTCACAGGCATTAGCTGGGTTGCTTATGGCAATACTGGGAGTACAGAGGTATGAGTGTCCGCTCCAAGTGACTGAGTAGGGAGTGGGGATTTGGCTTCAGTGTTACACAGTCCAGACATCCAGCAAGCCAAGCGAGTACTCCCTCTGAACCCAAAAGCCATCCGAGCAAAGCTTTGCAGAGGCTAACGTTTCAATAAAATGATGAATGAGACAAAGTTTTGCTTCACCAAAGTACTCCAGATGGCTGTCTTGAGAAGCATTAAAGGGATGAAAAGAGGTAACGCTCCTGGGAGGTGGAGGATCCACAGGGCAGATAGGAGCCTTTTCCCTTTTCCTCCTCTAAGTGATGTGACTGGTGCCACAGTATCAGAAAAGCTGCAGAGCCCCCTAACTCCCACTCCTGTGTTTTAACTGGCGCATACCATTTAAAGATAGGCTCCCTTCAAGGTCTTTCCTTTTGTAGTGCACAATTGAGTCATGAGTATCCACTAAATCTAGTGTAAGTGTCAGTTTGAGATAGAACAGCCAGGGTTCTGCAAATTTCTTTTTCAAACAGCTTAAGGCTGTGCTCCTAAAGGACTGACAGACTGTAGCATTAAAGAAGCTCCTCTACCCTAACCAACTTTGTAAAAATCCAGAGAAACCTATTCCTGTATAACTTTGACCAAGAGCTTTGAGCTGTGTGATGAATAGTTTCCCACCCCCTCTGCAGATGTAGGCAAGAAAAAAACAGTTAGAAAGAATAGCTTTATAGACCTGTCACACTAATCTTATCATTTTCATATAATGCAGTCAAATTCAAAATAGATTTCAACACAGACTGTTGGGAACCCGGCTATAAAACTTTTTTTCTTCCATAAGAAATACCTTAATTGAATTTTTAAGAGGAAAAAAAAAAAAAGAAAAAAAAAATCAGAGCCTTTGTCCTGCCATGCAAACTCCCTCTTTTTAAAGCCCTATTTCTCCATCTCTCTTTGCAAAAACAATAAATACATTCTCTCACACCAGGAGTTAAGAAGCATATTATTTATTGTAGTCAGGAGTTCCTTTCTCGGTATCCTGGATATGAGCTCATGCCATATCAACAACCAACAATAGCTATTGTTCCTGGAGTTTTAAGGAAGTTTCTGTACCCTGTTTCCTGAACACAGTATGTAAACTAATACATACAAAAAAGGTGTTTCATATTATTCCAGGTACATTGGGCCCCCTCCATGTCAGCCTGCTAGCAATCTTTTTCCCAGAGTCGGAAGAGTAAATGTATACTTGTGTTTATCCATTCGTGAATGGAAACAGGTACTTCCATCACAAAATATACGGAAACAGAACCCAAAGAAACACAACAATGTGTTTAATTTGGAAAGAGCACTTTCTAGCTCTTGGCTATTAAAACTGGCTGCCCTGATGGGTTAATTCCTCAGATAGATCATCACTTCTATGGTGTCCTTGATTAAGAAGACCGAAAAACTTCAGGTTCACACACATCAGAAAGGTTGACACTTGTTATGATGTAACATCAATATCTCCCAGCAAAGAAGGTGTTGACTAAACTGAGTGACTGAGCTGTGACCTATTTCTCCACCAAACCCTCAGGCCTAATATTCATAGACATGTAGATATACCTGTAATACATATATGCCTTGTTCTGCATAAAATTTACAGTTGTGCTGGAAAGATGAAGTGAATGTCTCCAAGGTGCACAGAAAACACATGAACCTTCTCAGAATGCAAAGCTAGAACATCCCAGTGCGACCAAACAGGGCAGACCTGCCTTGCAATTTTACCTCTTGCAATACTACTGCCTTGCAGTAGCACATATTTCTGCCAGTGAAGGCAAAAGCTGTTGGATTTTGCTTCCCTGTCACACAGGCTTCTCTTCATCTTCTGGAGGAGGGAGAAGGCATCCCACTTGCACCAGTGTATCTGCAAGTAGTAGAGGTTACTGTCATTTACTTATCCTCCCAAAATGCTAGTCAGTCCTCAGGCCAAGCAAATTAGGGGTATTTCTGTCGGTCGCAGTGAATGCTTGCAATCTCAGGTCAGGTCTGGCAGGCTTTATTACAGGCAAAGCTATGCAAATTGCTCTGTGTAGTCCCCACACAACTGTCCCTCCTATGCAGTGTCTCACTCGTACATTCAACAGCCACACTACAGTAACAGACTCACAGAAGGGCTGAGGTGGGAAGGCACCTCTGAAGATCATCTTGCCCAACCCCCTTGCTCAAACAGTGTCACCTACAGCATGGTGTCCAGGACCATGTCTTGCTGGGTTTTGAATATCTCCAAGGATGGAGACTCGAGAGCCTCTCTGGGCAACCCCTCCT
>WAAD01008521.1:299-10694 GCA_013389945.1 Fregata magnificens
GCTAAAGTTATATCTCTCCTTAAAAGCTGACTTGTAAAATGCAGCAAGAGCCTCATATCACATAACAAGGAGTGGTGTGATACAAGAATTTGCAAATCCAAGTGGCACATAGTAAACCTGAGAAAAATGATAGCCTCAAGAACAAAACCACAGTCTACATTACCAAAAGTGGTACACATTTCTGAGTACACTGTGCTACTAAAATGCTATGTAAGTTTTATGAGTAAAAAGTTGATGCCTATTTCCATAAAGCTCTGAAGTTATCAAACCCTTGTAAAGAACAGACCAAAATTCTGACAGCCTTCATGTTCACTTACACCTTACTCGCAAGTAGATTTATTGAGAGCATGGGAATACTCAGAAGAGTAAGGTCAAAAGTCAATTAATTGGATTCTTTATGTTTTTACTGGAAGTGTGGTTTATGACAAATCTTTTTAAAATCTGTAATAATTGCTTTGAGTTACATAGCAACCACCTAACAGATTATGCACTAGTTTGACAACATTAGGCATGCCTAGACAATGATAAATGATCCTACTGGTAGAATCAGCCTGATTTGTGGAATATTTCTAATTCTTACAATTCATTAAATTGCTCGAGGCTACAAAACTGTTAACATATTAACTATTAATTCACTTACCAGTATAATTAAATGTTAGTTTCTGGAATCTAAGCTGGTGTGTGCTCTAACAGTAAGAATGTTTGCTGGTTATGAGATGTACTATGCAAAGATAACATAAAATCTTTTTGAAAGTTCCTGGAAAGGTAAGTAAATATTTATAATATTTCTGTATCTATCCTTTATTCCAAGGGATCTTCTAAAACCCTTTTAGAAGATCTTGGCCTTTACGAAGGCCTGCACTTCAATACTTTTTGCTTACCTTCTGTTACACAGATACTCCTAAACAATTTCCACTCCTTCCTGTTCTCTGACTCCCTTTGACTTAACCTTCTTACACCTTCCTTGGCTGATATAACTACCTTTATGAGTCAATTTTCATAAAGCTAGTTGCTCCATGCTTTTTTTAAATCCTTTTTTGGCTTCTGCTGAAAGACTATGTGTTCCTAGAACCTTCTCCTTAAAAAAAAAAATTAAGTTTGCGCTGAATCAATGGAAAATGCCAACAATTTTGAACTTTTTACAGATATGACTATGGATGATGTTCGAGAATACGAGAAAAATATGCATGAAAAAACCAACATTAAAGTTTGCAACCAACATTCATCTACTGTGGATGAAATAGAGAGCCATGCCAAAGCAAGAGTATGTCAATTTTAAAACATATTGCCCATCCTCAGCTAATACACCTGCACAGATCAGAGAAGAGCAATGAACTGATCTTGCTGACCCATCAGTGGAATTTTGGGGAGGTTTTGCTTCAGTAGGAACAGAATCTTTCTCCATGAAGTGCAATCCTGCCTTTCGTTTGCACTGTGAACTGCCACTGATGTAAGAAAGGGTGGGGTTGGGCTCATATACAACTCCCTGTCCTCCAGGAAAACACAATTCTCAAATTTCAGTTGGATGCATGAAGAGGAAGTTAAATATCAGTTTTACCTTCTATTATTTGAATAGTTTAAAAAGGCAAGAGTTCAGAGTGCTTCAGTCAAAAAGCCGGGAACATGGGGAGTGGAAAATTTCTATAGTACTGATAAAATTGTTTGCTTTACCAGGAAAAAAAAAAGCTAATGAATTATTCACTCTTTTCAAACTAATTTTAATGTTGTCATTGATTAGCTACCAACAAGGTAAGAAGTATCTTCAGAAGTATATAACAGCAGTTCGTGGAGAAGGGCAGGTTTCTGTGTAGGTTCTGTGATTCAGATTCTGGAAACTTCATGAAGTATTTAAGTTCCTAATTTGGGCACCTCAAGCAGAGGCCTGAAATTAGAAATTATTACTATCTGCAAATAGAAAAGATGCAGTGATACTTGCTTTTGAAATGTTATTGTTCCTTTATTTCTACTACTGGGCTGTAGAACTCTGTAATGGTTTTACTCATGTAACGAGTGTGGGGCAAGGCCTGAAGGGCTTGGAGTCTTTCCTTTGTTCTTACTCAGTAAAAATTGTCACCAGCCTGAGAAGATGTTGTCTAAGCAATAACCAGGAAGGTGATTCTTGTGGTTTTAACGCTGCAGCTCCATTGACGTTAAGGTTACTCCTTAGCTGAGCAGTAAATTGAGAATCACTTCTGACTTTGGCTCTACACTTCAGGATTTGGCTTTGAAGGAAGTCTGCCATCCGTAGTTCCCATGTGGAAAATTGCCATTAAGGTCAGAATAGAATTTGTCATTAATGAAAAAAATTAGTCTGAGCCTTCTTAGCTCCGGATAAGGACTGGTTTTACTTGAGTGTGTATCAGAACGGAAGTGGATTTAAAGCGAGTGTAAGCTAAAAAGCCAAAGTCAACTGAAGGGACAATAGGTATTTCATGTCTGAATTTAAAATGGACAGTCTTGGAGGACGCCACTTAGTAAGACTTTAATCAATCTTCACTTAAACGGCCAGCAAATGGAGAAATCTTCCTGTCCTCTTTTCACTTCCATTTATCCAAGACAACTTCTGTTTCATGTTGCACAGAAATCCTCAGTCGAAAATAGCTGAAATGAATGCAGGGACTCCCCTTGATGTCAGGGTGCTTTTAAACCATTTGAGTTCAGAAACACTACACACACTGTTACAGGGTGTGAAATGAAATGTAAATCAGCAAAACAGGTTCCAATCTATCTCCAACACAAGTAGGTACAGTTCCTCTGAGACCATCTGTTTATTTCTGCCACTTATCTCAGATTTGAAACTAGCTTAGTCCTCACTCCTAATAACTGGCACAGCAACGTAGGCTGAAAAGGTCCCTGGAATGTTGTCTGCAGGGAAGAGAGAAGGCAGCTGGCAACATGCATGCTTTTGTTTATTTAATATGATGTTGTAATACAACATAAAGCTTCTACATAACGTTTGCAGCCAAGGCTACAGCTGCATGCAGCTGGGTGATATTAAAAAAGTATCGATGTACTGAAAGTATAGGATTTTGTCATACATATGGTAAGCACCATTGCCAGTCCTATGTCTCAGACACCCAAATGTGTGAGAATTTTAACTTTATTAAATGTATTAAAATGCTAGTGGTTTTATTTCTGGGTTTTGAGCTTTCAGAGCTCAAAGAATGTAAAATGGTTTAATGAAATACTTCAAATTTACAAATTTAACATGACGTTCAGTGAAAACCATAACATTTATTTCAGTTGGCTCAGCGGACATCTTGCAGGCAACGTAGACATGAAGCAGCAGGTTTCAGAAGAGTCTTGCTGATTTTTTTGCTCAACTTACCTGCTTGTAGCAGATGTCATTCGTTTGGGATTTTAGCAAAAAAGTTTTGCACGGCTCAGCTCAGAGCACATCTATGCTGGGGTCGCTCTGCCCTCTTGTGGGTTCCCACAGCACTGTGACACATTTGTCACCTGCACGAGAAGACTTCCACCGCTTTTAAAGCTTTCCGTGGAGCCGATTTTCCATTGCAAAGTGGCTTTAACCTCTCATCCCATTTTGCCTCTATTTTGCAGGGCGTTAAGCAGTGGATTTGTCAGTTGGCCGTAAATGTTTAAGTACAGATTCTGGATGGAAAAGTTGGAAAGCGTGTTGTGGCTTTATCAAGTGAGAGGGAATTCTTTAGGCTTTATTAGTAGAAAAGTGAAATGGCCTCAGCTATGTGCATGCAGCTGCAACTCGAAGTCAATAGAAGCTGTGCATGGGGGGAGAGAGAATTTTTCATCCCTTGATAATTACAGTAGACGAACAAACCGGTGACAACGCATTACTCCATTCATGCTCATAATTTAGATGGGGGAAAAAAAAAAACAACAGCCTAACAGTTTTATTTTGTTTGGAATTCTGAAAAATTCTACTTGCTGCTGTGTATCTAAAGGTATTCTTGAATTGCCTGTGAAATAGCTTGATTTTTCCAGCAATTACAGAGGTAGCACTCTTTATTCAGTTCAGACCCAGGCAGAAGAAGAACCATTAGTATGTGATTAATATACTTAGCTTCATTTTCTTTACGTTGGCTGCTTATTGTACTCCAATCAATGCATTACAATAGGAAGGCATTCATGTGGAGAATCACTTAATGATATGCATGATAAGCAATCATTCCCTGATTTAGAATTTGGATGGAAGTAGTTTAGCTGAGTTAATGAAATGATCATTTGAAATTATTCTAACGTGCCTTTATCTTTCTTTCCTTCTTGTTGAAGACATGACAATGGATGAAGTCCGAGAGTTTGAACGAGCAACTCAGGAAGCTACCAACAAGAAGATTGGGATTTTCCCACCTGCAATATCTATCTCTAACATTTCCATGCCTTCTTCAACCCGCAGTGCTCCATCTAGTGCCCCATCAACTCCTCTCTCCACAGAAGCTCCTGAATTCCTAACAGTTCCCAAAGACCGACCTCGGAAAAAGTCTGCTCCAGAAACTCTCACTCTTCCAGATCCAGCGAAAAAAACCCTTTAAATTAACCCAGCATGTTTCCTCCTGATAAGCCATGTCTGCCACAGCAAGAGTGACGTAACTCAATTTCTACAAAGGTCGTGGTGGTTTGTTGGTTGGTTTTTTGCTTACAATAATCTTACTGGTGTGGAAAGATACTTCTTTCCTCAGACTTGATCCCTTAAACCTTCAGAGAAGTGCATGCAAGAGAATGTAGTTTATATATTCCTCAAGTAGTGTTTCAAGCCATATGGTGCGTCTTACTGACATACAATGACATAGTCTGAGGGGAACCCTATAAAAGAAAATAAATCTTTCTGTAGCAGTATTCTACCTACAAATCCTCATCTAGGTCATAGCATTTACAATTAGGAGTCAGTATTTAGTAAAGCTGCCAAGGACTTCTGAGGCAAATTAGTGCCAACTAGAATGCAGGGTTAACAGGAAAAAACCCCTCCCATTTTCTTCTTTTATAGCCGATTTTAAAATCCTTCCTACTCTCAGGCTTCTCCTGTGTATTCATAAACCTTTGACCTGTAACTCATTGTACTTGAACACCAACAGCAATCACTCAGATTCACATTTTGCTTAATATGACTCAGGATTTGGGGCCTAGCTAACAAACACAAAACTTTTCAAACCTAAAATATTGAAGCCCCAATTGTAATTAATTATACTGACTTTGAGGCCATTGAACTATTTCTATCTTGCACAGAATTTGTAAAAGAAACCACAGATTTCTTGTAGATAGTGTATTTTAGTAGCTCTGCCCTGTCCTTTTGTGATCTCTTAAGTCCGTATAGGTGTTCATCAATGGTGTTCCATGTGTAAGATTGAAAAAAAGCAGCTAAATTGAGCCAGTTGAGAAGCAAAACCAATGAATTCTGTCTTTTCCTCACTGGAAGAAGAGTGGTAGTGACACTGTAAGACCTTGAATGTAAAGGAAAGAAAATATGAGACTCCTTTTTCTTTCCTGCCTCGCATCTTTCCTAAACAGCACAATCTCTGCTAACAGAAAGCTGGTTCCAGGCTTTACCATCGTCTAGGGAAGGGGTGAACAAAATCAGTCACTTTAAAAAGCAAATGAATCGTGGGACTGCTGCGTCCTGTGCAGGGTGACGTTAAGGAAACAGAAGTGCTCTTCCTGGTCTGCGTGTGAAATCGCTCTTCAATCTCAGGAATTAAAATGTAGAAAAGGATGTTTCCTGGTAGGGAAGTGTAGATTGTGGAAGGAGGAGAAAAATAAATGGCAGAAGAGGTCTCTTCCTTCCTTCCTTTTCGAAAGGTAAGCTCAGTGAGAAACTTTCCCCGCTGACCCCCATTTGGGGTACTTTGTTCTCTTTCATACAAGTTGCTATTTAATGAATGCTGTCAGTATCTGTCTCTATTGGTAGCTGTAGTAGACGTTAAATAAGCCGCTGTTCACTTCCCAGTGAATGATAGCTATTACCTGAATCATATGATCAAAGTGGGTAATATTTTGTACTGCCAGTGACATGGTACATGGATAAAAAAAAAAAGAGAGTCCTCCAGAGCTGAACTATCACTGAATATTGAACAATCAGTTTGGGGATGGCCTTTCACCTGGACGGGACGTTTGTGCCATCTTCTCAGCACAATGCTGTGATTTGACTGGCTTAAATGCACTGAACTTCTCAATGGCTGTAGATCCAGTAGAAGTTATGTTGAATGTGTGATATTTGTAGGGTAGTTTTAGTAGCAGGAGAGGTAATTCCACTGCCAACCTGCACTGAAAACAAGTGTATATTTGTTTCATAGTTAAAATCCTGTAGCTAGCAAAATCTGGGAGCTCTTTGTAGGTTAGCTGTGGTCTGACTTCATGCATTCTCCCACTTACTGTCCATGTTTTGCTTTGCTTTGCTTCTCTTCTCGGAGCTACTAATTCTGTGTGATTAGTAAACTAATGGGTGATGATTTTTTTGTTTAAAAAGAAGCCGCTGTAATGATGCAAACAAAACTTTCCTACATTAGTTCATGATTTCAGCTTAAAAAGTGTGCAGTTTAAGTATTCATGATTATAACTGGTCTAATAGTTTTATTATTTATTTAGTAGCAAGATTCGAGCATTGGCAGAGAAGGGAAACCTTTGAAAACATAAAGCATTGTTTGGTTCTTTTTTCATTTCCTGAATTTGACATATATAAAAATGGTTTAGGTCTGCTCCACCTGCAAATCTGTTTTTCGATGAATTTTTTCTTTGTCAGAGAAGAATTTGCTCAGCTCTAGTCATAACGTCCCTGCGCTTACATATTACTGTGTCTATATAGGTTTTGGCATCTGGGTTTGACACATTATTAGACCAAGGCAGTCGTACCTTTACTCATATTTAACTGACTGATTTCCAATCCCATGCGGAGACACTGATTATCGTATTAGGTAGGTTTGGGGATAAGGCATGTATGAAAATGATTAACATATCTGAATAGGACACATCTTAATAGCTGCATGACAGAGACATCGGAGAAAAACACTGATCATGTCATGGAAAAAATGACAGACTGCTTAATGCTGTGTCTCCGTCTGCATGTGCTGCTGCCGTAGCCCTTCCACCGAGCAGTGCTGCTCTCGAGGATTACCGCATTTATTGACCGAACAGCTTGAATTCACCATTGGCCACAACAAGGATCATGATCAGCCACGTTGCCTCCATGTTGCTTTCTAATGAAGGCAAATAAAAAGATCTGTAATGTTTGATTGCTTTGGGTAAGAAATACCCCAGGCTTTTCATTGCCTATGTAAGTGCCCTCTGCTGTGTTCTGCTTTGCTTTCCCCACCAGTCGTTACCCATTTGGTTGATATGATCTTTAAATATCTTTTTCTGTTTGGTTGGAGTTGGTTGCTTTGTTTTTTAAGGTAGGATAACTTTTTCTAGAATATTCCCAGCAAACAAAAAAATCCACACAAATGAAAAGGAAGGTCTGAATACTTCGGTATAACATCTTGAGGCAAAGGGCTTGTTTTCTTTACTGATTTTTTCACAGTGCTTTCTGTTGTATTTTCAAACACTTTTATTAGGAGAAAAATAGAGAGCATTTTGCAGGTGTTCATCACTTTTGCAAAAATAACTGGTGTGATTACTTAGTGAGTACATCTTTAGAGTTAGAGTGTGGCACCACACAGCAAAGCTGAATGGGCACAATAGCCGCGTTCCTATTCTCTGCCACAGTGACTGAAGAATTAGATGATACAGCTCTGCTAGGACTTGACAAGGAATTTTTCATCAAGGAGAATACAGTTCAGAGCAAATAATGTGATTGGTTTTTTGGGTTTCTATTAAAACCTCCTCCCAGCTTTGCTCGTACTTTTATCAATTTCATATAGAACAATCATTACAAAATAACTGGCAATTCACTGCAGTCCTTAGAAGGGTAGAGCTCCTAATAAATTAAAAAAGGGAGGTATCCGTAAAGACTATGAGGAGCAGCACATTCCTGAAACATATACTTAATGGGATTTCTTATGAATGTAATGGTTAATTTTGTAAATGACTGGATAAATCCTATGGAAAGAAACTATTTGACATTATTCTTTGGCTTTTTTTGATGATTCTGGAAAGTGATTTTGTGACACCTAGTAGCCAATTTGCATTAATTGCTGTTGTAGAGATTTTGAAATGGAAATATTTGTTCCTTGAATTTTACTTTGTAACAAGACTGCTACATTTTGTTAAAACTGCTTTGAAGCTTACTGCACTATAACTTCAAAACAATGTGCTATCGTTTGAAATAAGCCAAATGTATATGCTTTTTATGAACTAGTGAGTGCAGTAAGAGAGAATTCATGATCTTGCCAATAGGAGCTTTTCTGTTTCCATTGTTCGGACTTGGTTTTATAAGTGTAAGTTAAAATTGCTAAACAAGTCTAACAATGTTTTGCTTTAAATGAACAGCATGGTCATTGAATTACAATCTCCTGTAGCTTTGTGGTGTCACTAAACCAGGTTTCATTGTTTTATTTCATTTCTGTGATAATTCCACGTGACTCTATATGTCCAGTAATTAATTTCTTTTCTCTAGAGCAATGATGGCTACATTAGGCAATACATCACTACCATCAAAGAAGGACCAAGTTTTGAAATGCTCTGCATGTTAAATAATGCAAGGCTCAGCAGGAGAATTTGATTGTCATATTTCTCATTCGTATCACTTAGTTTCTGATTTTTCCAAGTTATTTATTATTTTTAATATTTTTCCTTGCATTTTGTTGTAAATAAACTACCAACAATTATTCTTTAGAATTGTGGCTGTTTTCTTTTACTAGGTCTCCTCTAGCAAGGAACGTATGTATGTATCCATTAGCATTTCTATCCCCAGCTCTGCAAGTCACTTCCTCAAAATTAAAAAGCACAAAGAATTGGCTTTGTAAGGAAAATTTAAACCACTTACAGCATCCACTAGGTTTTGTTGCGCCTCAGCTTTTTAAAGATTTTATCAGGGCAGGTGCCCCTCAGTCTGGTGTTAGCCCATTCATTTGTAAATGACCATTTGGTTGACAAGGAAGTTTTTCAGTAGGGAATCTAATTCTCTATGCAGGGTTTGGCAGCCCAGTGTTGTAGAAAATACTGGAAGAGACCGCTCAAAGCCTGTCGGAAGATAAGAATCCGCCATCACTTGTCTACAAGTCATTGCATTTTAGTCAACAGGAATTTCACACGTACAACGATTCTTGAAGCTTTTAAGTAGAGGCTTGCTCCGCAGAAATAGAGCTTTCTCTGCACCAGAAAAATGGTAGGCGCTTATTCAGTATAGAAACGCTTCACCACAGCGTAGGAACAAACTTAGGCCCGCCTGGAAAATATTTAAGGTAGAAATGACACGGCACGAAGGAGACGGAAAGCAGGCAGCCCTGCGTGGCCTGGGGTCTGCCGTCGTGACTTCTCGGTGGCTTCAGTGCACGAAGACCCCGTTGGGGTAAGCGTGCGGGGCCGTGCGCTGCGCACAGCCGGGCTCTGGCCGAGCCTTTGCCACCAAAGCGGGGTTGTGACTGTCCTCTGTGAGGCGAACCTATGGCTGGCTTCTCCAGCAAGCAGAAATGTCAGCGGCGGGACCCCGAGGAGCCCGGCAGCGGCACGGCCACGCCTGGTGCCCGGGCCTGGGCCGTTTGTCGGCGGTTTGGTTTGACTTGCTGCTTTTTACAGTTTGGGCTGGTACTGCTAGGGCTTCGTGAACATTTGCGCACCAACAAAATACGAACGCATGAAAATACGTTACGAATTGGTCAAAAAGCCGGACCTGATCCCACCGCTATTAAAATTGGCGGAGCTGGGTTGCGCTCTTGCAGAGGGAAAAAATCCCACCCTTTATTCTTTACAGAAATGAGACATCTCCTAGGGCAGAAACACATTTAATTAGAGGAGTCTTAAACCCAGCAACGTTTTATTGCGTGGATGCAAAACCTCCGAAGCCTTTTATCGGACGTCCTCGTGCCAATCCGCCTATCGATGGCAGCTCCTCGGCACGATCCGACACTCGTAGGGCCAACGCTGAGCGGCCGGGGACGTGATCCGATCAATGCCACCCACGAAATACACCGGGACCAACTGACTAAAGGAAATCCTAAATGCCGTTGATTCTCCTGCCTTGTGACGGTGTTCTGAAGAATTAATGGCTCTTCTTTAATTTTACGATCTCTAAAATATTCAGAACGCATCGCATTTTTGTGTCCTTCGCAAACGCCAGCTGGCAAAGCCTCCCCGCACCCGCAGGGGAAGCGGCAGGACTGGCAGTCCCGACTTGGCAGAGCACGGCCATACGACGCCACCGCGCTAAGTCGCGATACACAGCTTCCCTCGGCTGGGCGCCGCCGGCCCCGCCCCCCCCCCGCCCGCTCCCACGGCCCGCGGAAACTCCCGAACAGCCTCGGCCGTTTCCGCCAACACTCCCCCCCC